>JXTC01000145.1:0-26831 GCA_002914845.1 Trema orientale | reverse complement strand
ATTAGATTAAATTGAATATTTTAACTTTGTTCAGATATTGATGATTACTTTCTTTGAGATGCTTATAGAATGAAGACATTCGGCTGTTCGATTTGATTAGTAGAATACCAGATGATATTATTTGTTCCATTATATCAAGTTTAAGTATGAGAGATGCAGTGCGTACCAGTATTCTATCAAGAAGATGGAGACACTTGTGGAAAACATATTGGAGAATATTGATTTTGAAGTTTTGAAAGTACCTAGAGATTATACCAAATGCTATTACTGTGACAATAATGCTTTTGTGAGATGTGTCGATCAAATCTTAGCACAAATCCGTCGTGGTACAATGATAGAGTCCTTCAATTAAGTTGAGGCGTCGTTTGTGGTGTCCTCGAAAATACAGTCATGAAATTGATAAATAAATTCAGTTTGTTGCAGATAAGGAAGTTCAAAACTTGATGCAGACTTTTCTACAATTGGCTATAATAGTAAGAAGGTCTTTCCATTTCCTTATTGGCTATTTAGTAGTCAAGACAAGGGATGGGCATTAAATTCCTTGACTTTGAAATCTTACACATTTGATCTCCCTACAAAATTTAGCCATTTCAGCTGCCTATCGTCCTTAACTCTAAAATGTGTTGTTATGACTGAAGAGAACCTCATGAACATCTTAACCAATTGCATATCCCTTCAATGCTTAATTATATATGATAGTGTGTTACTGCTCGAGGCGTTTGAAGTTTGCTAGTGAATCATGCCCATCTCCTTGCTTGAAGTACTTGAGTATAATGGATTGTAAATATCTAGAGATTGATATTCATGATTTAGTAAATCTCTGTTCCTTCGAATTTTGCGGTGATATGTCAATTGAACTTCGATCGGCTCAATCAAAGGGCACCAGTTACTAGCTAGGGTTTATTATAAAATATATTATCTTTTCCAATAGGAATATCTTTATGCCAATCAAGACCCTCGGCTTGCAAGAGATTTTCCTCGACTACTCGAGACCTTAATATATACCTCACCTCGTATGTAGGTAAGTTCAAAAGCGTAAATTTAAATTTGTCATTTTCGCTACTTTCGATGAGTTATCAAGTTTGTTGTTTGTTTGCTTTTTTTTTTTTCAGGCAAAATATATATGCCTAAAACCTACCAACCTTTACTAATCTAAAGCAGTACTTGTCGCTGAGACTAGTTAGACTTTCCGTTGAAATTTCTTTAAGCCTCTTGGAACCAGCCACTATTGAAGGCATCATTCACATAAACTTGTAAGTACTATAGAATTACTCGTTGTTCAATATACCAATTGCTTCTCACGCCGAATGGTTTATATGCTAAAATTTAGCTAGCAATGTTTATTATTCTATTGTTTTATCCTTTTAACTATTCTGTTATAAGTATCATACCTATAATAGCGGGCAATGAATTACCTCCATATTAGGCCTGTTGCCAATATTCTTTTTATCTTGTTAGTGATATGAGTGATCATTTTATTCGAATAAAGAAAGGTTATCATGTGGTTTTCTTTTTTCCCTTGTTTGTTTCTAGCTTCCTGGTTCCCATAGATCATCTTCAATTTCCATAAGGGAGTGGGTGAAAAAGAAACAAATGAGACATCTAGGGAACACTGGCAACATTCCAACCTCAGGGAAGTCGACCTATTTAATTTTCAAGGTAATAATAGGGAAGTGGGGCTTGTTAAATATCTTGTCAAGCATCCCATATCTCTTGAGAAGATACAATTAAGTGGATCAGAAATGTCTAATATATGTTGATGGTAAATGGTTGGATGATGCATTTGGAGCTGGACTACATATCACAAGAGAAAATGTCTTTAGAATGCTTCATAAAAGTATTCCGGCATCCACAATCTTAATAGTACTGTGATTGTGTGGTTAATTTTTAGTAGAAGGGAAATAATACAGACTGTATATTTCTTTTCAGGTTTTCTTTGTTTTAAGGTCTCATTTTTTTTTTTTTTTTCGGTTTATTGATTTAAGTTAAGTTATGTACTTTCTTTTTCTGTAAGGTCATGTTTGGTACGTCGTATTGTATTATATTGTATTGTGATGTATTGTATTAAGTTGTATTGTATTGTATTGTCGTATTGTATTATATTGTATTGTGATGTATTGTATTAAGTTGTATTGTATTGTATTATTCTATTACAGTACTATGTTTAGTTTTGCATTTATATTAGGATGCTATGTTAAAAAGTTAATTTTGAAAAATATCACTTTTAAAAATTTACTTAGAAAAATATCATTTTTAAAAAATATTGAGGAAAATATCACTTATAAAATTACCACTTTTTAAAAATTTATTTAAGAAAAACCACTTTTTAAATATAAATTTAGAAAAATATCACTTTTAAAAATTTATTTAGAAAAATATCACTTTTGAAAGAGATCATAAAATGATGTGAGAGAGAAAGTGATAAGAGAGAAATTAAAAACAGAAAAAATGAGAGGAGTGAGTATTGTACAATACTACTTTAAAGTTAAAATTATATCATACAGTGTAATACAGACCTTTTATTCTGTATTAGATAATACTCTCTGTACTGTATTAAATTTTGATATCGTATTAAATAATACAATACAAAAGTTCAACCAAACATAGTATTATGATTAATTAATACAATACGGAGTCCTTATACAGTGCACCAAACATGACCTAGCGATGATTTATATACAGAGTATATATTATAAATTTTTAAACTTACTGAATTATCTTTTTCCAATCGATTAGCATAAGGAGAAATTGATAATATGTGATGGTGTTATTACAAGCTTGGCTGTGCTGCATAGTTGTTTTTGTTGGGCTAATTTGCTCAGTATGATAGAAAAATGAGGAGATCCCCGTTTGGTATTGAATTTCAGTCCAGTTATATATTTTGGAAACTAGAAAATGAAAAACAAGCCCAAGAAATCCTGTTTGGTAGCTCATTTTGGCTCCAAAATCTGAAAATTATTGGTGGAAAATGATAAAATTGGAAATGCCGAATAGATATTTTCTCCAGTTTTTTTCACTCTTCAGCATGGATTAAAATATCGCATTATTTGTTGATATTAATTGTTGCGATATCTGTATTTTAAAGTGTCGACATGGATACTAGATGGAATTTATTTTTTTCATATATCCATAAAATACTGACAATATCAAAACTATGTGGATATCGATAAAAATATCGGAAAAAAATGAGATAATATCGAGATATTTACCCATTTTTTTTAAAAAAAAGCGACCATTAGCAAAGAGATGAAAAAAAAAAGGTGTCATTTCTTAAAAAGATGTGGAAAAATGGCCATTTAACCCAAAATAAAATAATGCACATGAAATAAAAAAGAAACTACTCTAATGGAATTGATTTATTTATTATTTTTTTTTTTTTGGGAAGTTGTTTTGACTTATTGTTGTATTTGATTTCAAAAGAAATTGATCTTGAAGAATTAAAGGGAAAATTACATAATAAACCTTCCATTTTCACTTTTTCGCACAACGAACTTTGTTTATTGTAAAATTATAATTTAGACTTTTGATTTTGGGTTTTCATTCGAATTTCCCATTGGTCAATGCATCAAATTTGAATTAATCGGTGCCAAAAAAAAAAAAAAAATCCTCCACAAACAAAGAAATACTCAACCAAACATATATAATCATAAAAATTGTGATAAAACAATATAAATCGTGATCATCTATGTCGTGTTTGGCTCATCAATTTTTTAAATTTATATTTGTTCCACTGAGTTTTTATTTTTAGTATTTATAGAGGATAATTTCAATTTTTATTCACCAATCTTAATCGTTCTTTTAATTGACTTAAGGAAAATTTGGAAGAAAAATCCAAAAACGGAGGTCTAGATTGTAATTTTTTTAACTACGAGGGTTTTTTTTTCGCAAAAAAGTGCAAGTTCTGGGTTTGTTGTGTAATTTCCGGAATTAAATCGGCAATTAGTTAATTTGAGCTTGTGGTAAAATTCTTTGAGGTTAATTCTTCTATTTAAAGGAATTATGGGGTTTTTTTTTTTTTAATGAATAAATAAACACAAAAGCATATCCATCGATGTGCGGCAATAAAAGGAAGCGTTAGAAGTGAGCATAGCATAGGTATCGCGCCGTCCTGAGTTGAAGTTTATCCATCCATGACCGCAGGCACAGAGAAAGCTGAGAAGAGAAGCGGTACTACGTACAGATCCTGATTCGGATCCAAAATCTGTAGCCCTTGCTTGCTTCTGAGATCCAAGATGACATGAAAGCCTACATACATGCTGATGGCAATATAGCTTCTGGTATCTTTTCTCCATTTAGGCTATTCAGATTGAGTTATTTATATATATATATATATATGTGACATATATTGCACTGTAATTTTAATAAACTGAGAGAGTTGTGTGTTTATGAATCATGACCTTTGAAATGAAATCTGTAAATTGAATATTGTAATCTGTAAATTGAATATTGTAATTAGTAATTAATTACATCCTCTTAGCAAGGAAGATAAATTTCATGACTGAGTCAAAACTGAATTGATGCTAGAAAAAGGGATAGAGATTGATATTGATATTGTCATGTTCATTGTGCAGGTGTACAAATTTATAGAAACATAACCACATATACCATGTTGGATTTCTAGTATTATACGAATGGAGAATTGCAGAGACACTTTAGATCATGGAATTAATAATTACAGAGGTTTCTTGCCTAATTTCCAGTGAAGGGAAGGGAACCCTGCAGTTGCTGGGAATAAATGAAGGATCAAGTTGTAATTTTATGACATTTTCTCATTTAGTATTCTACTAGATTAGAGCAGAACACTTTCTGGATGCTGTTTGTTCAGAGATCTCTTTTGCGTTATCCATTCCACCTTTCAAACAGTGTTCCTTAGACAACTTATGGTCCTTGTGCATTATACATACTCTATAAATATTAATATTGTATGATGGACAAGACCCATAACTTGTTTGAGTTGAATGCTTTTTACTAAGGGATATTGTTTGCAAGGTGAAATGAATAGTGTGATTGAGATTTTTAAACAAATAAGGCAAATAACGATATTTGATAGAACACCTTTGATGTCACATTTGTTCAAACATCTCCTTTACTTTATTTATTTTACCTTGCAAACAATATCCCTTAGGCATTTTATGGGCTTTGCGCATTATATGTCTTTAAAAAAGCATCGTATGATGGACAAGGCTTATAAATTGTTTGATATGAACTTTTCAATTTTGAAGAACTTGATACAATAAATTATACAAGGCATCTGACTAAGGGATATTGTTTGCAAGGTAAAACAGGTAAAGTAATTGCGATGTTTGAACAAATACCATCAAAGAGTGTTTTGTAGGTTTTCTGTCTAATGTATATATGTCGTTGATTTGTTCTTTTCTATGATATTTGTCACATTAATGGTGAATTTCTTTGGCATCTTAATGGATAATTGTAATATTGAGCTCCTTTATTTATTGTTGTTCTTTTTTTTTTTCCCTGTACTTTTAAGTTTGAATTACACTGCTGAGGTTATTTGGGCTTCTCTCTGTCGTTGAGGAAAGCTGAACATTTTTTCCTGGAGAACATACAAGTAATGTACCGTTCAACGGCCTATGTAGTTGATGCTGAGTGCGGTCCCTTTTATATCAAATTAAGTAGCTAAATTTTATTCAAAAAAAATAAGTAGCTAAATGCTATTTTTTAAGATATATGAATCAAGGTTAATAATACGTTTTTATACGCTGTTAACTACCAAGTTCGGCAAATAAATTTCGAATTTGGAGTTGATTTTGGGTGAAAAATAAAATGTGGTTTATATTAAAGTGAAAATAGGTGACTTTTATAAATTACTAATTGGGTCTGAAAATTGATAATGTTATAGTGACTTACTCATGCCTTTGCGGACAAGCAGTTTGTAGCTCTTGAAAAAAAAAAAAAAAAAAGGGCATTAGATATTATTACTAGTGAGGAAAGTCACTTGCGTGTCATATGCATGCCTAATGCTGATTTCATGTTTTATCTCGTTTTATCTTTGGTGGCGAAATGTTGTCAATGCAATTTTGCTCTATATTATTTATAAACGAGTTTTTTTACCTTCACAAATATGCAAACGTCTTTAAGAGAATGATGTCATGGCTCACACTATGTAGGAATGAAAGAGAAAAAGGAAGACTGTAAATTTTAACACAAAGTTTTTAACTTTAGGAAATATGCAAATACCTTTAACAGATTTCATGTTTCGCAGTATGTGTGGTAAATGAAAGAAAAAGAAAGGAAAGAAAATATAAGAGATAGAGTGAAGAAGGAAAGAAAAACCAAACAAGACGACCAAAGGTCGCTCTTCTCTTAATCTAGATTCTCTCTCTATCTATCTAAATTGTGATGTGTTTGGATAATCTTTTATTTTCCTTACATCAGATAGGATGTGGGGAATTGATTCTTATTTCTTGAAATAAGAAGTCAATCAAACTTTCGAGAATGGAATAAGCTTATACTTTTTCATAACTTTTTCTCTAGAAAGGAGTCAATCAAACAAGACGACCAGCATACTTGTTTAACCACTTATGGAGAGGTTTTAGAACTGAAAAGTTCACAAGGAATGGGTTTAGCCCTCTTTAATTGAAAATTGATTATATTAGATTTTTCTAATCAATTTTCTTGCTCGAAATTTGTGTTTTTATTATATTTTTTATGCTAGATGATTTAGTTACTTGTTTTGTTCTAAAAGATGAGTTTCAATTAATTTGATTGTTGAAAAGCTAAGAATGGCGTAGCTAATTGTGATCATTTTGGGTGAAAAAAAATTCTAAGTGTACTATTATGCTATTTTATTTCTTTTAACAACGTGTATAACATTTACTATATTCTCAATGAGATATTTGTGCTGCTGTAATTGTCATTTAGTAGATGAAAAGTATTTGAAGTTGAGGTATATTTTCTTAGTTTACTTTCTTTTGTGTTCTATTGAATCTAAATGGAAGGAGATTCTTAGAAATTTGGTAAACTTGGATATTGTAAGTATGTTTCAAGTTTGGGAATGTTTATATAAATAGGGGTTGCATTGCTCAGCTATTTCTCATGAAATCCGAAGGCACGACTTAGAGGCAAAATCGACTAAGTGCGACTTTAAGTCAGTCTTACATTAAAGAACTAGCTACTCTATTTTGACAACTTTGACTTGTTTTGAAATGCTAGTTAATGACTACTAACTTGTTATTTAAAAAATGAGTCATTTCACAGTCAAATTAGTTTCAATTTCAATCTTATGTGACAAGTTTATGCATTCCACATGTAAAGTGAGCATTCTAACTAAAATATAATTCGTAACAGGCAATTAGCATATCTTGCTATTGAGGATATTGACCATTTTTGTCATGACCCAAAATCCAAGGCCGTGACTTTTAGTAATTTTGAGTGCAAATAAAGATGAATAAAGAATTTTGCAAATTCGAAAAAAATTAAGTACTTGGGTTTTCATTTTTAGTCCTCAAATCATTAGAAATTTTATATAAAAAGGGGTCCATCTTTTGTTTAATTTATGAAAAAGATATACACCAATTAAAATTCAAGAAAACATAATTAAATTGTATAAAAAACTTGGTTTAATAAAACTACAGTGTTAATTTAATAGATTTTCCAAATCTTGAAACCGAATATCTAAAATTTAACTTACAAAGTTGTCAAAATTCCAAGTACTTAAATTTTGAAATCAAGCTCCTTAGGAATCATTATGTCCAATTTATACACCAAAACCTCCATAATAGTAAATACTTCCTCATACATTCACTTAGTAGGAACGACAAACTTAGCTAAACAGATAGACATAGAAAAAGAGTGAGACAAGAAAAAGTACCAACCAAAGAGAAATAGGACCACGAGCATAAGCCAAGCGACTTACCTAGCTGACGAGACAACTAACTCGAATGAACCATCTGAAAGGGAGGAAAATAGAAAGGGTGAGCTCGAAAGCTCAGTAGGAAAGCTGTTAACTCATTTAAAAATCTTTTTAGAGATAGAAAGTCTTTGCATGGTTAGATTAATTTAAAACACCTTTGCAAAACCATGTGTGCATATATACATAAAAATATACAAAATCGATAGTCCGTGTGTACATACATATATATACAGGAAGCATGATATCTGAAAACTAATTAGTCCACAAATATATGACACAAATCAACCCATACCCATGAATTCACCACCTCTCATTAATGGAAACTAGGATGTTGGCACTATGTGTGCCATACAGCCTACCTGACACCTAGCCCATAACCAAAGGGAACACCCATGTGTCGCCTACGAAATCTGGAGGGGCAATCGTATTGCTAACGCCAACCAAATGAAGAGGTAATCAGAAGAAAAATCTTACACAGGTTCACAGACTCTGCACCGTTAGTAGGGCCACAGCGCCACACTGTAAAAACTCTATGATGGTAACCTAGTACTCACGTGTGATCCTATGATATGTGTACTCTGATATGATGTGTAAAAATAGTCATACAGTAATTTAAGTTTAAATGATACTCCAGTTTTTAATAAATTAGTTAATTAAATTTTATAGAAAAATAGGAAGCATAACGACCCTATTTTAACGTATTCAAAAATAACATGCACTCAGAAAAGTCCCAGAGCAATCCAAATATATATAATACAATTTAATTCCATCACATATATCACAAAATAGTTCAAAAATCACATTTGTCAACGTGTATTGCAGAAATTAAGTTTTAATCAAAAATGATATAAAATAGAGGTAACTGAATCCCTTGGCGACACGGGAGGACCTCCCTGGCGGTCTGGCAGTCTGGACGATGGCTGGGCGAGCTCTGGCGACCTCCTGCTTCTCCTTCGGCCGAGACATAAAGAGACGAGAAAGAGAGAGGGTGAGATCAGGAGGGGGGGAGATGAGAGGGAGAGAGAGAAAGTAATATAATATATAATCTTTTTTTTTAATTAGGGTCAAATGACCATTTTGTCCTTAAAAAAACTGGGTTATTACATTCTCCCCTCCTTAAAGGAATTTCGTCCCGAAATTTAAGTACAAACCGAGAGTATAAATAAGATTGTAAGAAATAGTCACTGGAAGTGTAGTGAACACTTGACTGTAGAATTTACGAGTAGTAAACCGAACACTAGTTAATGAAAACGTGTGAAACAGACACTCCTCACTCGGCATCAAAATCCCGCCAACATACCTAACTGCACAATGGTATGGTATAAGGACATATACGAAGAGATACAAAATTATAAAATGGCTCATCTATTGGTACAAGAATCTTAACACACCCATGGATGGAAACTACAACCTCAAGTATGTGAGTGATCAAAAGATAATGAAGATAGCCGTAGCTAGAAGCCGAAAACACATGACTCTGAATACTGATTGTAAGGCACCAAACTAGAACTTAGTAGACCAAATGTCAGATGTAGGAATATCGTCCCCCTGTTCACACAATTTTATATAACCATAAGTATACGGTGCCAACAAATAATAAAATAGAAGTATATTCTGGAATATCGAACTATAGGGATTGTATTTGATTTCACTAAGTATTGTAATTAATTGCTCTCAATTTTATCTAGACAAATCAAATAACTAGAAAATGTAAATAAACAAAAGCTAAATAGGCAAAATAAAATAAAAGTAACCAACAAATGCAAACCAATAAGGAATCAATGTCAAACTAACCTAGAGAATTGACTTCACCAAGCTATCCACTATGTCTCTTAATCATCAATATAATTCTACTTAGTTTTTCCCTAGTTTATAGGCTAAGAACCTAAATTTCTCCTACTTCCTCTCTCGAGTGCCAAGTGGAGTCTAATCCTAAAGTCCCAGTTTCAATATCTCTATTAAAAATCAAGAACATAGAAATTCATTAAGTGCAAGGGTTCTTAATGAAAAAGCCTCAAAGAATCTATATGTTTTCTTTAACTATACAATTCCTAGGTTGTATTATCTAAGGTCACAATTAGAATTTTCTTTCTCAAGTGTCAAATTCCAAATACCCACACAATCAATTGGTGATCAAGCAATTGAAAGTATTAAGATCAAGATAATACAAATAATCCATGGAAAAACATCATAAAAAATCATATTGAAATGCAAGACATAGGAGAAAGAGAAGAAAAACTCTATTTGATTGATGAATTTCTCCCCAAGAAGTTTTCTCCTTCTTCCTTCCTTGATTCCTTGCTAGTGCTGCACTTTGGAGGCTCCAAAAAGTCTGCCAATCTCCCTTGGGATTCGTCCTATATAGTCCTTTGGCAGCTAGGGCATCAAAAGAGGTAAGAAAGAGGTGTAAAAATGATGATATGGCAGGCCGAGGGCACCGCAGTGCCACAAAACGAGCACTGCGGCGCTTGTTCAAAATTTTTATATTGCAAGACAGTGGCACCGTGGTGCCACTTGACTGGCACTGTGGTGCCAGTCCGTTTCTGACACGGCACCGCAGTGCTCTAAGTTTGGCACCGCGGCGCCTCAAATCTGTTCAAAATTTCCTGATTCGCATTCTTCAACTCGTTTCTCTCCTTTTGAGCACCGTAGCGCCTCCATGCGGCACCTGGGTGCCATAACTTCTATTTTTAGGCTTCCAAAAGGTTCTTTATCACTTCTATGAGCACTCTAAGTTTCCATTAACCAATAAACCTGAAAATAACAGATGAAACTAATAAAAAGCCTTGGAAACTTAGCAAAAATCAAGCTTAATAACAACCAAGTAAGTAAATAAAATTTACTTATTAAATTCCCCCAAACTTAATAATTTGCTAGTCTTCGAGCAAAGTAAAACCAAAAAAAAAAAGAAAAGAAAAGATAAAAAAGGCAAGAAACAGACATAAAAACTACAAGTTGGATTAAATGAAACTACACCTTCTGACTAATGGTGACAATTTGTGTTAGCGGGTCATGTCAATGCATATGTATAATAACATATATCTCAACCCGAATCTAATATATTTAATATTCGTTTAGAAATTATAAGACCTATTTATAAATAGGTTAACTCGAAACGACCTGTGTAACCCACTTATTCAAATTAGTCATATTCAGGTGAAATTAACCTAATACGACCTGTTAACCTGTGTAATATAAATTAACTAAAATATAGATTAACTAAAAGATACATTTTAACACATTTAATATATTCATACATGTTATATAACCTTAAAACATAAATATATACCAAAACCAAATTAAAATCACATAAAACCTCAATACATATGCATAATAAAATTTAAAAAAATATGAAAGTCCAGTAAACAGAGTAAAAAATATGGATTAGCATTGGGTTGGTGGGCCAATCCAAATCCAACATATAATATATTATATTTCATGATTTAACCCGATTTTGATTTAAAACTATTTATAGAAAACTCAAACCCGTTGAATTTATACGAGTTTCAAGTCATGTTATTATGTCGTATCCTAACTTATCACTCCTACTTCTGACCCATTGATAGTTGACCAAACTCTTAACATGGTTGGCCAAGATATAGTCTATTAAAAAGTGGTTGTTGGATATTTTGACAAAAAGTACATCTTCCTCAGAATACATTTTTTGTCGACCAAACTTCATACAAAAATCCTATAGCGGATGGAAACAACTAGTTTTCTTTAAAATCTATAAATAAAACCTCATTTAATAACATTTAACACTTTTGTACGAACTTATGTTGATATCCAACTATCTTCAAAGTTCTAAAGCCTACTTTTGCCTTCTATTAACTTTCAAATCATCTTAAGTCAATCTTAGAATACTTATTGTGCTTTGTTCTAAAATCTCTTAAGTCAAAATTGTATCAAATATTTTATTATGAGGCGAATATGTGAATAAGAGTTCACTCTTATATTGAAAAACTATTGAGTTATTGTAAGGTTGGCACCACTATCAAAACAGCCAGCCTGATGAAGGTAAATTTAGTTTGTGTTTTAAATGGGTATATGATTGGATCATTTAGCTATAACTTTTGATTTTGGGATATTCACTAATTTTGGCTTAAAAAGTAACATATATTGATTTAGTCCTAGTTTGAAGGCTATAGAAAAAGTGATAGAAAATGCACTTTGATTTAGAGGAAAATAGGCCATATACGACCTTTTTTGAAAAGATTTTGAAAAATACGGTGAGAGTTTTTTTTTTTTCCAATTTCAGTACCACAATTTTTTAGAAAAATATCATTTTTTAAAATTATTTTTAGGAAAATGTCATTTTTAAAATGATTATTAGTTACTAATATTTGAAACTGGTTACCGATTACTAGTTACTGATTGTAACATATTCTTTTTTTTTTTTGTTTTTCCTTTTTTTTTTCCTTTTTTTTATACTTTTTATTATTTTTCCTACTTCTATTACTAGTTAAAATATATTTCATCTCTCTTTTTTTTTTTTAAATTTTGAATACATTTGGTTACTAGAAACAAGTGTTTGAAAACTAATTACCAGTTACTAGTTAGTATTTTAAAAAATGATATTTTTCTAAAAAAATATGCGGTATTTGTATTTTGTATTTTTTTTTTTTGGTACATAAAAGTCTTTGAAACCCTTGGATTTACTCTAAAATCAAGTATATACATATGACAACCAAGTCCAACTATACATGATTTACCTTTATGTGAGAACTATATGTCATTTCGGGCACATCACAAGAGTTACAAGTTAAATATTGTGGTAAAAACTAGGACCGGCAATTTTTTACATAACATGACGATGCGACTCGAAAACAGTAATAATATAAATGAATTTAAATGACATATTTAATTTTCATTTTAATTTCAAGTCGATATGTATAACAAGTATAATAAATAGGTAGATTTTAGATCAATCCATTTAATTCAAAAATGATCCGTATAATACGTTTAACTAAATAGGTCATTTTCGTGTTAACAAAATACGACACAAATATGACACGTTAACATTCTAATGTTTGAAATGCAATTTTGATTAATTCTAAGCATATTTACATGAATTTACTTTAAATATTAATATATAATTGTGTTAAACATGAATAACTCTGTCAATATTTAGTAATCGTACCAAATGAACTATAAAAATGAAATGTGATAAGGGGAAAAAAAATCAATTCAACAGGTAATTAAAAGGTTGCCCACCATATGATCTACAAATTGACTTTTATATTTATACTAGCATTAAATATCATAAATATTTTTGCATAATTATTCAACTCATTATAACCATCTGATTAAATCAAACGATTTAAAAATTAAGTAACCAACATTACGATACCCACCCACATCTATATAGGCATATTATGAGTAATAAGCTTCATGGATTATGGTGAGAATTTCATGAGTATTAAGCTTCAAATTAAGGAAAGTTAGGGATATGAAATTGCTAGATGGAAGGAAAAGATGGAGCAGATTTGAGGCATAGGGACTTCGAAAAATGATGCAGTTTCAAGACAAAAACAACGTCAAAAAAGAGTAATGCTAAAGACATTAATATCTTACACTAAAAACTTACACCACATGAAGGAACATTTATTTCAACCACTTCTTTTTTGAAAGTAGGACCATATTATATAAAATTATGTGGTTAAAAAGAGCAATGTTATGAGATATCAGTGGCGCCCAGCACCACAATGACATGTTTTTTTGTCACTGGATGATTATAATTAATAAACCAAGTCTTACCTGAATTATAATTATAATTAGTTAATAGGAAACTGACACATTATGGTCCTAGGCACCATATGGTGCCCCATAGTATTACTCGGTTAAAAACGATATCACATCACCAATGTAAATTAAGTTTTTGGTGCAAGATTTTAATGTCACAATCTTTACCCATAGAAATAAATATATATTGTGTAATACATGCAGCAGCCAACAAAAAGAAAAATAATTGGACTCCGATAAATTGTGACATCCTAATCCACACTAAATGAGGCTTCTACCACGTATAAATAAGAAGGCGTAGAAACATAAGCCAACAAGGACTAGGGGCGACCAAGGTAATTAAAGTATCAAGTCGCTGAAGCCGACGGGTATGGGGAGCAACGGAGCGTGATGGCACCACCTGCCACCCGATTCCCCTTTTTCTTTCTCAAACAAAAGGAAAATATCAACTATCAAGTCACTGAAACGACGATACAAACAAATAATGGCCCAAGGGTATGAGAGTATGATGGACAAAAACAAATGTAGGACAATACCGCATGAGTGCTAGCCATTCATTGGGTATGTCTCACCATGGGCCAATGACAGTAGGCATAGAGATGAATTAGAGGCTAGGGTTATCGACACTAGCTTATTACTGCTGGGCACACTGAACCCGTGATGCTGAAGGCTCATCATCATCATCATCATCATATGCCTCATGGAAATGGTGTTGCTGCTTCCTCCTCATCTCCTCCTCAATGTTGACATCATGTAAGGTGGTCTCTTCGCATTCGTCGACTTCCATGTCTGTCAAAGTCTTACTTGACCTCGAAGGAAGTATGGTCTCTAAAGTCCGACATTGCTCAGAAGACAGAATCCCATTGTCTGGGAAATCCACATTGAATTGGATGTAAAGCCGGCCCTTCATGAAAGGCCTCTGATGATGTGGCATCCCTTCATCATTGATTGCTTTGTATTGACCTGGTTCGTTAAACAGAAAATTAGATGAAGAAATAGGGGGGAAGCCATACACATATATATATATATATATATATATCTGTCTCCCTCTCTAAGCAAGGAAAAATATGTCATCAATCATTGATACCAGGCTTGATGACTTCTCCAGGATTTGATTTAATAAGGAGCTGCCTGCCATCGAGATGATTCAAAGCAAACTGAAAACCACAGAGAGCCTCGGATAAGCTAAGGCTGTGTTCTATGTAAAGATCGTCGTACTTCCGCTTGAACTTGGGGTGCTCCTTCAGTTGCAACACAAAGACAATGTCTCCTGTAATTGTATCAGGCTGCAAAGCAAGGATTCAAATATACAAAAATCTCAGTCAACCTATACCCTTTAAAAGATAAATTACTACAAAAAACTGAGAATCATATTTTTAGTAGACAGATAATGAAATATGCTCTAACAAAAGGCACGTCACCAAACGCTTAATTCATAAAGCAGAAAACTAATTCACTTACGGCCTCATCTGCTTGCCCCTCGAACACAATCTTCTGGCCGTGCTGCATCCCTTTCTCCACGTGCACCTCCAGTACCTTCTTTTCCTGAGAAACTTTATTTCCTTTGCATTGTGTGCATTTGTCCCTTTCACTGATGACTTCACCTGCAACAATAAGAGATACATTGCAAGATGGGACACTGAGAAACAACAGAAACCAGAATAAGAGCCTCTCAGTTAAATACCAGAGCCTCGGCAATCTGGACAGACGTGTTGCATCTGTTGAATCATGCCCAAACCAATCTGTCGTGTTGTAACCCTCATTCCAGTACCATGACATCCATAACATTTTCCAGCTGTTCCACTTTTAGAACCTTTCCTGAAATAATATCAGAAGCAAATTATATCCCAACTGTCTACCAAGATTCACAATGAAATACACTTCCACAATAATTATGTACGGAACATTTCAATTGAAAAAACACCCATCTTTAATATTGGTGGTCACTGCCTTTCATATTAATGGCTACAGAAGAGGAGTTTCCGCAAATAACACTTTTGCAACCACGATAACCAAATCATTTAAATTTTAAATTAAACCGAGAATACTAAATCTTCATTAGGAAAAATAAAGACCATCCCTTTCTAATTTTATTGTTTTAAAACTCCCTTAAACTTGGCATGGCTAAATTTCACTCTAGAAGTAGAATAAAAAAATACAACATACCCTTTACATTTTGAGCACAAAACATTCCGAGAAAGAGAAAGCTTCTTTGCTGCACCATTATACAAATCTTCCAAAGAAACCTTCAAAGTATGAACCACATCTTCACCTTGTTGTCTTCTTCCTCGTGAGCCAAAGCCACCTACAAGATGCCAACATTTGTAAAACAGTAGTAATAACGCATATTCTCAGTTGAAAATACAAGAAAAGAGAGAGACATGAATAGAAAAGGTTAAATAATAACAATTAGAAGCTATTGCAACTATTCTCACCACCAAAGGCTCCTCCTCCTCCTCGTCCAAAAAATGATTCAAAAATATCAAACGGATTGTGTGAGGAACCCCCTACTCCCGTTCCGTCTTTAAGACCATCTTCACCATACTGATCATAGATTTCTCTTTTCTCCGGATCGTTGAGAACTTCATAAGCTTGAGCTAGCTCCTTGAACTGATACAAGACACAAAAGTATGGTAAGAGCATAAATAAACATATAAACATAATTAATTGTATCCTCATATAATTATTCCTCCTGTCTCTCAAAATTCTAATATCCAACTTTACAAGTCATGCACTACATAACAGTTTGAATATACGATATATAACACAAACTCCAGATCCCGGTAGTATATGCCGATGCTATAAAAATATCAGGATCATCATCAACCAACCTTTTCAGGGTCTCCTCCTTTATCCGGATGATTCTTGATGGCGGCTTTCTTATATGCTTTCTTGAGCTCTTCTGGAGTCGCATTTTTGGAAACACCAAGAACCTCATAGTACTTGGTGTTATCACTTCTCCTTGAAGCACGCCCAAACATGATGCTGGCACTTCAACACAACTGCCATTGCAATAAGGGAAAACCCAAAGAATTGAATTCAATCAGTATACAAGAGCTTTAAATAAAAGCCCATTATGTTATTTTAATGGGAAAATCCACAAACACACCAGAAATATCAGAATAAATATTTACACAACTGGGGGGAAGAAGCACGACCATGTAAGAATAGTTCCTCAGAGAACAGAATAAAATAACTTTCATTTTCTTAATAAAAAAAAGTGGGACTAGAATATCTTCAGACCCATCAAACCATCAAACTCCCAGCCCCGATGGTCAACCAAGAAAAACAACAAATTAATTTAAATAAAGTATTAACAGAAAAATTATAATGGGAAATTTCTCAAAAGAACAACAATAAAAATTATATAAGAGCAAAATTCAAAATAATAAGTATACTAAAAACCGAAAGACCCTAATTTCAGTAACTCCATTATAGCAAGCTTTGATGTCTATTTTGGATGAAATTACTCGAATTCAGAAAGAAAAGAGGCACAGCACTAAATGCAACCTTAAAAAAAAAAAAGAAAAAAAAGAAAAATAAAAGGGCTTTTTTCTTAAAAATTCAAATCTACAGCATCAGAATCTAATCGATCTATTAAATTACAGAATTGAAAGATACATAATGAAATCAAAGGATTAGAGAGAGAGAGAGAGAGAGAGAGAGATACCTTTCGATTTTCAGAGAGAGAGAGAGAGAGAGGGTTTAGGCTAGGGCTCTCCTCTCAATGTGCCGAGTTTACCCTATGGTTGACGACGTTATATTAATTTGTTTGTATGTGTATATGTATGTATGTGTGTGTATAGGTATTGCCAATGGGATTGATGCCGCCACGGAGAGTTTCCTGGCAACTTGCCTCATGTTTCGGCCTTAAATGGCAATTTCCCTCCGTGAGCGGGAAAGCCTCAAAGCGTGTCCCGATCACCTGCGGCCGCCGCACGGAAAGGAGCTGCTGTACTCTACACTCTGATTGGTCCACTCACTGAGAAAGTCTCACGCGACTGTTCATAGGGCAGAACTAATTGCCGTTTGCATTATCGAGAACCGAGTTAACCCACTCAAAAACAAAAATAATCTTCTGTTTTTTATTTTTTTAGGCTATGTTTAGCAGTGAGGAAAAAAAAAATAGGAGAAAAAGAAAAAATAGAAGAGAAAGAAAATGTATAGGAAAAAAAGAAAAATATCTTCCCTTTAGGCTAATATTTGGAACTCAGATTTTGAAGGAAAAAAATTACAAAAAAAAAGTCATAGAAAAAGAAAGAGGAAAATATTTTTCCCAAAAATTTATGAAACTTTATTTTGACACTTTTAGTTTTACTAATTAATATGCCAATATTCTACATACTAGAAAATAACTTCAAATCAAACTCTTACTTTTTTTGAAAAAAATTTCTATCTTTTTTTGTTACAATCCAAACAAGAGAAAATGAAATCTCTTCAAATTTTTTTTTCTCTCCTAAAATCTAAGTTCCAAACGGAGCCTTATAATTGTTTGATATATAGGAATGAAAAAAAATTAATGTATTATAAAATGACTATTTTATCATCTATATTATTATTCTAAAAATTGGTACACAAGGATAATTTAGTAAATTAAATTTTTCATCAATTAATTCTTTTTCCTCCCCTCTTTCCCTCCAATTTGGAGAGAAAAATTTTTATAAGGCCCACATGTTATTTTTTCCTCCTCTTTTCTCCCCCTTTTTCTTTTCTCTTTCCTTTTTCTTCCTACTAAACAACCCTATTTTCCATTTTTCCTTTACTTTTTCTTCCAACTCTTTCCTTCCTCTCACTCTTTCCTCTTACCAAATATAGCCTTAACGATGAATACGATACCTAGTTTGCATATATTATTTATTTGTATTTCTTTTATAAGAATTACTTGTATTTATTTTTAAAATAACTAGTAGTGAATTACATTACCTCATCTACGTTTCTTATTAGAAAAAGGAACATATGACGAATGTTTTATTAACTCTATTAATTAGATGTAGTAATTGATCGTCAATTTTTTTTTTCTTTTTATTATTGGGGAAGGGAATTGTTCACCAAATTATGATTTTAAAAAAAGTTAAAATTAACAAAAGAACAAAAGTTCATGTAGTGTAAAATAAATTTTTAACACATACAACCGAATATCTTTTCCATGGACAAAAGTATTATCTTTAGTCCTATAATTATACATTATGTTTCTAATGGACATCATGGTATTGTTATACTGGTCTGTTAGAGATCTAGCCAATCATATTATCGCTTTTTTTCGGTTTTTTCCTTTTATACGAATTATTCCAAAGCTTGTTCTGGTTTCCTCAACTTTTTTTAGTGTGAAATGGGCAGCTGATGCCCTTTGTGGACGGTAAGTCTCTTGTCGTGCTTGACGGTTCGGAAACAACCAATATATCTTGTCATTTGTCTCTTTTGGGGCCCACGGGCTTCCCTTATGAATTAGGCCAAGTGACGTTTTGGTAATTTTGCTTTTGTTTTTCGGGAAATTAGAGTGTGGTTCTTTTTTTCTTTACACTTCCTTAGTTCCTTGTGCATCATACTTGCTGAGGAAACGAGCACTGTACAATGACATGTCAAGGTAATTGATAAATTTTTGCATATCTCAAACTTTGCTTTCTACTGATGTGACCTGGTATGATTGTTTTATTCCTTTGTTTTGTTGTAGATACGTGTGCTGTGCTGGTTATATGCCTTGTAGGGCAAGGTGTGGAGAAAGTAAATGCCCAGAATTTTGCCTAGCAACTGAGGTAAATAATAGTGTTATACGGTTTTGGCAGTCCATGCGGTTTAAGCTGTGTCTCTCTGTAGATACTTGGTTTAACATACTCTTGCCTTTTTTTTTTTTTTTTGGGAGGGGAGGGGGAAGGTGTTTTTTTTAGACCGCCAGAAATATGTTAATGGGGAAAATTTTTCTTTCTTCATATATATATATACCCATACTTAAAGTGAATCAGCTTCTCCAAGCTATACCATCTCTCCCACTAAGTTAGTTATATACTCTAAGTTAGAACGCAAGAAGAGAAAGCCAGTTTTGATATCGAGGTAAGTGGGTCATTGATTTTTGTAGCTTATATATATACATCATGAATCTTAGTGACTTTCTTAGCAAATTATATATGTTCAGGTCTAATTAATTTATTGAAAGAGTAAGGTGATAGCTTGATTGATTTAAGTGCCAAAGAGATTTGTTTTTCCAAGACACGAAACTAAGACTTAATTATTTGGACTCTTAAAACTACATATAAAGTTTATATGTAAAATTTACTTTGCTTTTTCGTTCTATTGAATTTTATTACTATCAGGGGTTAAAGAATGTTAAATTTTAAGTTCAGAGTACTATTGATTTTAAGAGTTTTGCTATCTGTTTTACTTTATAACAAAATCCTTCTATGTCATCTAAGAAACTAGAGAGAAATTAGAGTTTAGGAAGGATTAAGATATCAGTTTAGTTAGCCGAGATGTTTTCTAAAGTAAGATAAATTACTGAGAATACATTCCTAGTTATTTCGCGTTTAGTGTGACAATAGAATATATATTTCAGGGGTATAGCATAATTTCCTTGCTGAGGATATCATCTCCCTTCACTACAAAATTTCTACATTATTTAAAGTAAGTAATGTTACACCTGCAACGTAAGAAATTATTTGTTCTGTGAACTTATGGAATTCTTGAATTATATGAAAAGTTGTATTTGTTATTCTGTTATGCCTAAAGCATAAATATCTAAATCTATTATTCTGACATACATGAGGCATGAATATGTGGTGTATTTATATTGCTTGGCGAGTATTAGTGAATAGGGTGTGGCGGGCTAGCGCCCAATTATCCGGTTCCTTCGGGAACATTATCTGGTTCCTTCGGGGACATTATTAGGTTCATTCGGGGACATTATTTGGTTCTTTCGGGAATACTCTGATAGCGGTATGGGGAAGACTTCTGCAGTACACAGAGGGGTTTGAAATGTATTTGAGACTCGAGACCTCCATACGACGGCTTATGATTTTTTTTAGTAGAAAATTTAATTTTTATTTATTTGTTTGTATTTTATGTTTGTATAATATATTTGGATAATTTATATTAGGTTTATACAAACAAGAAAGATTAGTATATTTATTTTTGTTCACTTTTGATGAATTTTGTAATTTTTGATATATTGGTGAAATAATGAATATGTTAGAAATTTATGTTTTATTGGATATTTGTGATTTGATGAATATGAAGTATTGGATTTTGGTGTATGTGAAGTTTTTGTGAAATTTTGTTTTTGATTTAGGATTATGGAATAAGATTTTTTGTTATTTAGTGGAAAATATATGGTAATTTTTGGTACATGCAAAATTTTAATGTATGGCATATTGTAGAAAATTAATTTTGTAATTGTGTGGAATATTGTGGAAATTTGATTATGGATAATTTTGGATGAAAATTTGAATTGAAAAAGTTTGTGATATTAGGAATAAAAAGTTAGCAAAAGTTAGAATAAGTCGAAAAATTTTAATATTATTAGTTTGTGAAATTAGGATTGAAAAAGTTATATTTATGATTATGATTATTTTTGTGAAACTTTTTGTGATAAATTTATTGTATATGTTTATAGTTTTGGAATTTTTAGATGATATTTTTTATGTTTATAATTATTCTTAATTATGTTCAAAGTATTTAAGTAAATTAGTTTTAATATTGGATAAATACATGATAATTTTAATTGTGAAATAATGCCTATAGAAATTATTATTATATATATAAATAAATTATTATTAATTCGTGAACAAATTAAGAATGAAATTAATGATTAGTTTATAAATTAAATGAATTATATAAGAAGTAATTTATTTACATAAAATACCCACAATGCCCGTTATTTAACAAAATGGCCATTTAATTCTTAAAAATTTTCAAAATGCCTATAATGTAACAAACTACCCAAAATACACCCGTAGCTAATAAAATATCCAAATTACTTGTATATATAAATTAAATACCGAAAATACCCCTACAAATAATGAAATATCCTAAATAGCCCCACAACTAATTAAATTCTAAAAATACCTCTACATTCACAGTAATACCCAAAATTACCCCTTTAATTAAAAAATACCCATAATATCCTTATAGTTACTAAAATGCCGTTACAACTAATAAAATACCCAAATTACTCGTACATGTAAAAAAATACCAAAAATACCCCTAGAAGTAATAAAATACTCAGAATATCCTACTACTAGTCAAATTCCAAAAATACCTCTACATTGACAATAATATCAAAAAATACCCCGTTAATTATAAAAAATATCCAAAATGACCCTAATATAACAAAATACCCATAATGCCCCTATAGTCACCCCTAAGTAAAAACTACCCATAATGCCCCTACAATCACTCATAAGTGCCTTAAGTACCTATTTTGGTGTAAAATTACAAAATTACCCTACAAATTAGGAAACTAGCATTCCCTTAAGTTCACAATATTACCCAACAATAGCCTTAAATTATAAAAAAATAACCAAAAATGCCCCATGGTAACAAAAATACTTCTAAATTTAGGAATTAACCAAAATATAATTATACCTAAAATACCTTTACAAGTAATTAATTATTAAAAGTAACATATTTTCACAATAATACCCAAAAATACATATTTAATTCACAAAATACTGAAAATGCCCCTAGAATAACGAAATACCCTTCTAGAATTTAATTTCAATATTCCTCTACACTTTTTAATTATAATATATTTGTCACTATTATACACGCACATAGTCATAGCCGCTATTGAGCCTAGTTATCACGGTGGTGATGGAGGTGCTGACACTCAACGGTGTCCTACCAGAGTCCCTTAGCTGTGCGAGTCAGGTATTGTTCATTACGTATTAAATTTTTTACTTTTTCATTACTTTGGATATATGGACCCTGCTTACTAATATGCTTATTTATTTTGTAAAACCGATCAGGAGGAATATGAACTACGTCAGCTGTCTGAGGAAAAGGGGAGGAACTCCCTTCCTATCAAATTCGATAAGGCGGGAAGCACTTGGCGCCCAGTCGACAACTATCAAAAATACTTCCTCCATTTGATTGGCGTACTTATCCGATAAAATGTGGATCCTTGGTACAAAAATTGGAAGTCGATTCCAGCACAGAAAGGGAAAATCATTCATATTGTCGATGTAATAAATAGGTCGTATTTATTAAATGTTATGAATTTTGTATTTACTTTTGACATAATGATCATTTTTGTAATTGTATGAATTTTTTGAATACAAAGATCTTGACGAAGACAGTGACAATTTGGCTAATATCAAGAATAGCATCCTTCGGACTACGACAGATATATACAACAATTGGAAGATCGAGCTTAATGAGCATTTCAGGCTCGTTGGAGGCGACAAAAATGCTCTTGACTTGGCCATGGTACGTACTAAAATGCCTAACGAGATGGATACTATGACATGGTGGCGTTGTTGCGACCTTTTTTACTCTCTAAAGTTTAGGGTTAGTGTGTGGTTATAAATTATTTAATTATTATTAAGTAATACAATATTTTATTTTAATTAATTTTTTTCATACAGGCGATGTCTGAAAGAAATGCTACGAATAAGGCGCGTCAATTAGCAGTAAGCAAATAATGAGCTGCTTTTATTACTCACAAACGATATAAAAAGGTAATAAAATTGTGATTTTTCTTCTAATACTTTTTAAATTTAAAACATTAAATTTTAATAATAAATTATGTCACCTTAAATATTTTTGCAGCGTAATCCTACTACTGACGAGTTTCAACCAGTTGCTGAGAGTTTCAAGGACCGTTACTTCACTGAGCGGACAAGATGGCCGAGTACACAGTTTGAGGCTAATTACGTATGTCATTAATTATTTTTTTTTTAAATAAAATCTCTCTTTTTTATATATACTAATTTTAATCTTTTTTGCAGAATAAGATGCTTGAGATTCAGAACACTCAGTCTCAAACATCTTTCCAATCTGGTTCGAGCTCATCTGCTTCTGTCACTGACGCTTATATTGCGGATAAGATTCTCGATACACGTCGTGGATTTAAGAGAGGTGTTGGATGTAAGTTGAGTAAATCTACTTCCAGTACCAGATCTGGCCCACCGGACTTTCCACTCCCAGTACTTGAGGATGTCCAGTGATATATATAAGAGAGTCAATATTATATGACGATAGCCCAGCAGCGAGAAGTGGCCACTCAAGAGATGATAGCTCAACAACAGCGATCATTAGACGTTCAGGCGGCGCAAATAGTACATATGCAGAGGATTCTGTCATCTTTAGTACTAGATTTCAACATGCCTAGCCCTGTTTATATCCATCTAAGGTTCACTTCGACATCGTTTGACATAATACCCGCAACCCCGTCACTGCCACCTTGTTTCGTCCCTCCTCCACCGCTTTAACCGACTCGTCAAGAAGATGAGAGTGAAGAAACCGAGGACGAGGACTTAAGATTGTAGACTTATTTTTAGTTTCGGACAATTCTATTTAATATTAATGTCATTTGAAATATTACTTTATTTATTTTTTTAGTAATTATTAATTTATTTTAATTTTTATTTATTTAAATTTGAATTATTTTTTATTGTTAAAAAATAAATATATAAAAATAATTATTTTAAATAAATATTTAAAATAATTTATCACTAACAAAAATTCTATATATTTGTCGCCGATTTAGGTCATTAATCTAATTAATTATTTAATAAAAATAAAAATTCATTCAACTGTTGTCTCTATAAATAAACATATACCGGCGACACTTTTGAAATTGCCACCGCCATTGGTCTGCCAGATGGCATTTTTATTGATTTTTTAGCAACAATAGTTATAAATTATCTAATACGGGGACCACATATGTAGCTGTTTTAGGTAGCGGTGACTCTAGAGCGGGGACATTGTCGCCACTTTAGATCTAAAGTGGCAACACCATGCTTTGTCACTCTATTCCTCTTTTGTTGTAGTGTATATTAAGTTTCATATTAGATACATCATATTTTACAACTTCTTTTTTTTTAGGAAATCATATTTTACAACTTGGTATATCTATAATCTACTGGTGATTTTACTACAATATCTGAAAAATGGATATTTACTTAAAATATGCTCAAAAATCGATTATTTTGCTATAAGCCCCCCATTTTAGCACTTTTTATTTAGAAAAAAATTTGTATATTTTCTTTAAAAAGTGAGATATATATATATGGGAATTTTTATACGCAAAATTGCTCCTACCTACACTATAATTTTTACAGCATTATATTAATTGAAAATGATGATATGATAGAAGTCTACACAATAAAAGATATACCCTAGAACATATAATCTTGCTATACTCATCTTCAAGACTTCAATCGCCATTTGTTCAGTTTGGGGGAGAAAAAAAGTTTGACTAGAGATTGGACTTGATGCCTACATCAATTACAAAAGCGAGCTACCATCCTGCTTTGGTTCTGTAAGAGAGGAAAAACACAGTGATATGATCCCCTCTCTTTCATGGATGTTCACAAGATTGGCTTCTGCTACTTTCCTCTCTTCCATTAGAGACCTCCTTAACCAAGGGCAAATGGATTGAACCTCATTTATTTATTTATTTTTCATGCTAGGAAGACGAAATTTTAACTACTCTCTCTCTCTCACAAGATATTCACAAGATTGTCTTCTACTCCTTTCCTTGCTTCCATTAGAAACCTCCTTAACCCAAAGTAAATGAATTGAACCTTATTTATTTCTTTCTAGGGTAGGAAGATGAAATTTTAATTAGTCGACGAGCTTTGAATTCATGTATGGGAGGAAGATGTAATTTTAATTCGTCAATAAGTTTTGTATTCATAGGTTTGAATTGGATTTAATTCAGCTGGGAACGGGGGAGAAGCGATTTCGGTCGTTTTCGTTTGTGAGCTCAGATTTCTATCTCATCGGTGTCAACGACATAAGCTCAGGGACCACCCTTTTGGACACCAATAAAAAAGTTGGTGGTGGCAAGGAGCTTCGACCGGTGTTGTCGAAGGTGGACATAGAAAAAGACAAGTCAGAAAGAGAATCGAGAACATGAGAGAAAGGAAAGCGAGTTGGACCTTAATGGGTAACTTGGCAGGTCAGAATTGGGCTTTATAAACCTATGTTTGCAATTAAGTCCCTAATTCTCAAGTTTTCTCTTAGTTAAGTCCTTCAAATTTGCCAATTGTTCCCTATTTTTATAAACTTATTTCAAATGAATCCCAAGTTAACATAAGTAAAGTTCCAACTTTACCCTTTAAAATATGGGTTTCTCTTTCTCACCTTCAAATCTCCATATTCACGTCTTAGTTTTTCCTTTTTTCTCTTTGTTATTTTTTAATTTTTTTTTCCATAAGTTAATTGGAGCAAAGAGACTCCAACAAGTAAGAAATGGCAGCAGATAACAGAAAAGATAGGGAGGTTTATTTTTTCTGGGTGCTTTTCTTTTTTCTTTTTTCTTTTTTATTTTTAATTTCAGTGCACCAAAATTTCTATACATTCCTCTTTCTAATTAGTGTTGGTATTGATTTTAATCATTTTATGGCCCAAAAATGCCACTACAGGTAAGAATGATTTTCCCCCCTCATACACTAGAACTCACACTTGTGTATATGTATATATCACATATGTGCGTGTGAAAAGAGCCTTAGGCAGTGTTCTGGTTGGGTGGCCTTTTTTCCTTGTGCAAAAATTAGTAAAGAGCATCTTCTCAAAATTTATAGTTGAATGGTTGTTTTTAATACGAAGTATTTTAGAGGAATTTTGCTTTCTTTTTTTAATCTTGTTTTTAGGCCTGTTTAAGATTGCTTTTGGAAGGTTACTTTTAACTTTTAAAAATAGTTGGAAAAAATATAGAAAAAAGAGGCATTTGATAAATTCTGCAAGTCCTGTTATGTAACAACTATTTAAGCAAAATTTGAAAAATAGGATAAGTTTTACTTCTATAAAGCTGATTCTACTTCTATTATACAAATTTTCTAATATACCATTCTATAACACAACTTATACCTTGAAAATTACTTAACTATTAATTTTAAACAACACAACAATTTTGTAAATTGACTCGATATTTTTTTGTTATTCACCAAAAGAAAGAGCTGTTTTTTGAACAAAATACGCTCGGTTAACTGTCCATTTTTCATATCAATATGATAAGATAAATGGGATCTTCGTATAAAAAATAGATCAAAGGAGAGTG
>JXTC01000144.1:718595-728840 GCA_002914845.1 Trema orientale | reverse complement strand
GAGACCAAAAGAAAGAAAACAAATAGAGGAAGCCATTATTGCAAAATTGAACGAAATATGAAAAGGAACTGGCATGACCAGCAACTTTATCATCAGTTTGGAATTGGACAAAGCTCAACTTGATCATTAATTTGATAAATTGGAAAAAGCTTTTATTGAGCAGGACCATGTGTATAGTAGGGAAATTATCATAAAATGGGCCTATATTTCTTTACATCTACATTTTAAGGTATTTCCCTAGACTTTTAGAAATGTCAAATTAAATCTTCATCAATTTTTTTTTTCATCGATTATTTCTTTGGATTTCTAACACTCCCAACAAGTTCAGTTGGTGAAAATCGAAATGAATTCACAAAATTACCCTTAAAACAGTGAAACCCGTAATAAAAATAAATGTAAATCCAAAAAAATGGAAAATTTAATTTAATTTTTTAATTTAGTTTTATTTTAATTATATTTTAGATTATATTTTTTTTATTTGATCAAGAAAAATTTTGAGTTTCATTGTTCTTTTAAGAGTAATTTTCATTTTTGATTTTCTCCAATTTAACTTCTTTTGGGGAAACTCACGTTTGATTTGTTGGAATGACTTTAGAATGAAATGGTCATTGCTTTATGGGTTATTCCCTTGTTTGATTAGATTTTAAAGTATGGAATCATGTCTATTCACTTGTTTGGTTGGATTTTAAAGTGTGAAATCATGAATATTCATGATTTTTTTGGAATCTTAATTCCATCGCTTGGGAAAATTCTCATTCCTTTAAAAAATATAAGGATTAATGATTCCACATTTTAATCTGTTACTTTATAACTCAACTTTCTCTTTTTGCCCTACTAGGATATCTAAAGTAAGAGTATTTTAGTCAATATAGTATTTATTTCATTCTATTACACTAATTCAACCAAATGATGGAATATTATTTCTATTCCCATTTTAATTCTAATTCGTTACAATTCTGATTATCATTCTTATTTCCTTCTATGAACCAAACATAAAAAAGTTTTCAAAATTCAAAAAAATAATTGAAAAAAAATTGAAACTTTAACAAGGTCAATTTGATATTTCAGAAAACACGTCATATTCTGTTAAAAGAAAATTCAAGAAAATGCGCTCATTTTATGATGATTTTTCTATATTATAATATACAGGTAAACTGTAAAAAATATCCTGAGATTTGAGTATTTTGCAATTTAAATCTTAAAATTTGGACTTTGCATAATAATACTTTGAGATTAAGAATTTTTGAAAATTAATACCTTAACTGGTAAAAGACAATTATATCCTTACATTTAAGAAAAATAATAAGGACTAATTTAATTTTAATTTAGAATATTATTATTTTTTATTACTAAAACTGTTCAAAAAGTCAGTTTAAAGTATTAATTTTCACAAATTCTTAATTTCAGTATATTATTTTATATAATTCAAACTTCAGAGTTTAAATTATGTAACACTTTTTTAAGTATTTTTTTTGCCGTTGACGTGATATTATATTCTATTACTTGGGAAAGAGGAAAAAAGATAATAAGAATATTTTAGTATACATCACTTCTCGCGAATGAACATTAAATATATAAATGTATTTACTTTGGGTTCAGTTAGGGTTCTTTTATTAAGTGAATATAATATGTATTGGTGTAGTTTTGAAGTAGTTGGACAATCTTTTTGGGGGTTATATGCTGCTAATTGAATAAAGCCAAAAAGAAGAATATCGTCAAGAGAATAGATCACCTAACCCTGCTAGTACATTTTTTTGGCATAACACATGCATATATCAGATTTTAGTGTTTAGCTTATCTATGACAGAAGCAACTGATTTGCAAGTGTCTAGCCGAGAGAATCTCAGTTGCAATTACAGAGAAATACAGCGTGGTTCAATATATTATTCTTTATCACATAATACATATCTTATATATATATATATATAGGCGTGATCAAACGGTGGCACTGGCTACGATTTCCATATTTCGGTAACTGGAGCCGTACACATGTCTATCTCTCAACTAATTAACTTTTTTATAAGAAAAATACTAACAAGTAACAAGTATGCACTGCTGGTATAGTGATCAAGTGTATTTGGCTATTTTTATGAAACTGATATTTGGATAAATGAGCGTGGAGTACACAAATCATAGTATGTCCTACTAAAAAATTGTGCAAGTTTTTAGCCGAATGACAGCCATAAGAACTTGATACTAAGGTCCTTAACTGGTAATTATTAATAGTCATTTTTCATATAATCTGAAATGATATGTTAGATGAGAATTGGAACTGTGTAAGCTTCTGTGTCGCAATATATGAATATTTTAGCTTATGTAATTAGCCAAAATCAGTCGCGTTCAACAATAAATTGATAAGGCGTGCCTGGTATGTATGTTAAAAAAAAAGTATGTATTCTATTTAGGGACAAAAAAAAAAAAGAAAAGGAAAAACAGCCTGTTAATTAATTAACAGATAGTGCTAGAGATTGTCCTTATTTGCCACTTTTTTAGTGCCAGAGATTGTACTTATTTACCATTTTTTTAGTACTACCCGTGGGAGCAGTTTTAATGTCATTCACTAATTATATTGTAGAATTTAATTAATTGGTTAAATGAACTTTATTAGCAATGAATTGATCTTTTCAGATGAGTAAACTTGCTATTTTTTTAGATAAGCAAAATTTAAAAAAAAAAAATTACAATGACTTTTTCTAATATTAAAAAAAAAAAAATACTCTTCACTCTAAATGAAAAATACTGTTATGAACTGAAATATTTATACACATCAAAACTAATAAGCTCGATCTTATCCTACATACTAGGAAACAGAAGTCAGAAAACAAAGAGTAAAACAACTCAAACTCTCTAGATTATCTGAAATAAGTTACAACAGAACTTAAATTGAAAAAAATCCTTTATCCCTGGTCAGTTATATAAACTTTAGAAAAAGAATCTCACCAAAAACTACAAAGCAAAATAATGGAAGTCAAAAGAGAGATGAATAATCTCAATGCATTTAATTTAAGATCAATAAAAGAAATAATTTTTTAAAAAAAAAATCGCATTTCATATACATGTATGTAAATACAAAGTGGCAGGTGTCTTCTGCCAGAGACATTGTGAAACAAAAACGAAATAAATACCCCCCAACCCCAATGACCACCGCAGATCAAAGAAAGGGCTTAGACCCAAAAACAAGAAGAAAAAGAAGAAGAAGAAGAAGAAGAAGAAGAAGAAGAAGAAGAAGAAGGTATATTTTCGAGGGGAAAAAAAAAAGAAAAAAAGAAAAAAAAGGATAAAGATGAAAACTCAAGAAAAGGATGATGAGAATGAGCAAGGAGAACAAGTAAGAGAAGAGAGCAACATTTTGTTTAGTCCTTGCAGCTACTTGTGTAGCCAACTAGTCAAGGCTTTCTTCAAGTGCTTCGGCCATGATTCACCTTCTCCTACTCAAACTACAACTTCTGATGATCCTAATGATGTTCCATCCGAGACTGAAAAGAAAATCAATGTAATAATAATAATCTTCCATCTCTGTTGCTACATACATTATATATATATATGTATGTATGCATAAGTATTATTTCTTCTTCTTAATTTCTTTTTGTTGAAATTAATTTTTGGTAATAATATTAATATTGCAGGAAGAGTACGTATCTACTACATCATTGACAGTATCACTGGCTAGAAGGCAGCCACCAAGAAGATCAGGACCAGTCCGTGGAGGAGGTGGTCAGAACAACTGATTTTACTCTTATAATCTTCTTCTATATATGTCCCTCTTAAGAGTTAAATCCCCATCACCATTTGAATATATGAGGTCTGAATGTCAAGATTTTAGTTTCTTTGTGTTTATATTTAAGTTTGTCATTTATCGTTTCTTTAATTAGTTGGTTATACGGTCTAAAGACATGCATCCATGTCTCTTTTTTTCCTCAAATCAATGACAATTTTAACAGCTCATATATAGTGAAGCATGTATCCAATTGATCTATAGTTAATGTTCATCTTTTGTGGTTAAATTGATTCTTTGGTGGAAAATATTGTATCGTTTGCATTTTTTTTTCCTTGTTTCTGGTCTTTTTTTTCAAAAAAAATATATATATATGGGAGTAAATATTCGTCTTCAAAGACTCATTTTGTTATCTTGATTAATGTACACTTCCCTTACATACGAGTAGGTACTCCTTCGGGTTCCAGGGAAAAGGTCAGTTATTTCAATTTCTGTCATTAAAGAAAAAAAAAATTAGAAGCTACTGGTAAAATTTAATCAATTAATTATCTGGGTCGTTCTTGCCTGATAATTAACAAGGTCTTAAATATACTTGTAGTTATATTCATTTCATATTTATAAATAAAAATATACTCTTTATTATACATGGAACAAATAACTTGTTCTCTTTCTAATGCAGCGTAACAAATGATCCATTGCTTTTCTTCTTCTTCTTTTTTGTTTTTTTTTTGTTTTTAATTATAGTATACCTTTTCATTAAGGGGTTGGTCGTTAAACTATGAGATTTAATTTCTCCAAGTATCAAATAATTTCTCAAATGCCAAGGGCAGACACAATCGTTGCTTAATAATTGGTTCCACTGTATGTAGTTGACCCCCTAAATTTTGATAATGATGCACGTCTCAATACAAAAAATGAGTATGCTTGATTCCCCACCGTGCTTTACTTTTGTTGAAAAAATATTTAGGCAAATCTCAGACGTTCAAACTATAAACACACGGAGAGCTCTCTTGAAGTTAACAGCTACTTTTTTTTTTTTTGTTTTTTTTTTTAAGTAAGTTAATCATTCTTTGCTTTTTTTTTTTCCTTTCAATTTTTTACTTTAAAGAACACACATCATACCTGGAAAAATCTTAGTACCAGTATTTAGTAAGTTGTCATTTTCGTAAGTAAATGACCACCATGATGAATTTACTCATGAAAGAAATATTGTACAGCAGCATGAAAGATACATAGGGTAGGGTACCTGTTTCAACATTTTCCTATAAGAAGCGAGATGACTAATTTCATAATGGGATAATATTATTTTTATACCTTATATTTTGACATTTTATTTAGTTTATACCATATCTTTTTAAATTTATACATTAATAATAATTTAAAACAATTAATTTTATCAAGATGCAGTTTAAAAAATTGAAAATAAAATTATCTTGATAAATTAAATGCTCTAAATTAGTGTTAAAGTATAAATTTGTAATAGATTTTAAATCTAAAGATCAATGTTGATAATAACCAAAATATATAAATTAAATAAAGTGTTAAAATAAAAGTATAAAAATAATATTATGTTATTTTCATAATTAATAAATGTCAAATGACATTGATTTTGTTCGGGAGATTTGGAAAGAAATTTGATCACAAGGGCAATTTGATTAAAGAGAAGTTCCAGCCACATAAATGAATATAGCAAATTAATAGTGAAAAAAAATAAAAAAATCAGTCTAGTATTAATGAGATAATTTGACCACTTTCACTTGCTTGTTATGGGTCTGTTACTAGTCTTGTTATCTTCTTCCTACTTTCCAAGATGGAACCCTTTCGTCCAAGAAAAAAACGAGGAAAAGGGGCAAAATTACTGATTATAATATATGTCTCCTCAGTGAATGAGCTCTGGGCAGGTTCAATGCTGTTATCCATGTGGGTGCATTTGTTTCTGTCTGCCATTTCTGACCTCCCCAATTCAATTAACATCTGTCTCCCAAGACCTCTCTCTCTCTCACACACATTAAATTTTAATTTCCATGTACGGTGAAAGAAAAATAATATATATATATATATATATTTATAGAGGAGAGAACCAGTTACAGGGAGTGAAATAAACAGAGAAAAGGGGAGAAGACCATAACCGACAGGGTGAACTTTCTGCTAGAGTGGTATACAAAGTTAAAGAGAAGAAAACATTAAATGCTTTTGTACTATTATAAAACTAAGGCCATGTTTGGATCTTAGAATTTGGTGGGGAAAAGGGAAAAAAAAGTGAGAAATGATTTTCTCTTGTTTAGATTTTGGAAAAACATGGGAAAAAAAAAATTAAAAAAAAATTCGGGGAAAATAAGTAAAAAAGCTATGGATTTGAATTTTCCCCAAAATAGGCGAGGAAAATTAAAATTCTGTCGTGGAAAATTTATCAGGCTACCATCTCCTCAAACTCCATTTTCAACTCTGAACAAAAGACCCATGAGACCAACGACACCTCCTCCGGCTAGACCACCACCACCTCCTCCGCCCAGACCTCAAGCGCCAAGACCTCTTCTCTCGTCTAGACGTCCTACCCTGTCAAGATCTCCTCTGCTGCCGGTACCTCCTCCACCACCAGCTCATTCCGGTAGTTCAACCTCGAAACGAAGAGCTTTGGATCCACAAGTGCCATTTTCTACTTCTGAGAAATGATCCAAGTCCTCCGATGGTGGGCAACAACAATTTTCATCATCTTCTTTAGATGAATCTGTATTATCTTACAACATAGGCTCGATATGGTCCCCCTTCTTTCTCAAAATGTTTTATTCTTCCTCTTTTTCTTTAGATTTTGTGTATATTTGTTATAGATTCATGATATTGTTTAATAATCTATAAATGAAATTAGTTTAATTTCAAGCAAGATTACACTAAAAAAAATATGTATGCCAAGTGTTTGATGGAATGCTTCACTGAATATGTATAGTTATTAGTATCCCTTATGACATTTTTATTGATCTTCACTGATGTTAATTTTTAGTTTTCTATATATCAATATATTTAGGAACCCAAATGGGAACATTTTTACTGATGTTCACTGATCTTAATTTTAGCATCTATATATTAATATGTATAAGAATCCAAAAGGGCATCTTCATTGATCTGCTTATTAAACTTGAGAAGAATTAGTTTAGATTGCACACTTAGTAATGCTTATGTATTATTATTATTTTTTTACTATTCTGTCTGGGTGTTTGTTAAACTTGAAAAGAATTAGTTTAGATTGCAAGCTTAGTAATGCTTATGTATTTATTTATTTTTACTGTTCTGTTTTGGTGTTGAGAATGTCTTGGGAAGCTTGTAAAATTTTTGGTTTTCTATATATCAATATGTTCTGTTGTTACGTGTTTAAGTGTTAGACTGCTAAGTTTAATACTTTGTTGGAATAAGTCTGAATTGTCAAGGCAAAAATAAAGTAACTAAAGTTGGAGGAAATTTGTTTGAAAACTAAGGTTTAATACTCTGCTTTCGTGGTGTTTTCAGGAACCCATTTCCTAGTTTGACTTTCTTACGGTCCTAAATGCAGTTTAAGCTTTATGTCTTGATTAATTATGATGCATAATAGAGTTTTCTGTTATGCTCATACTACTACATACTATAGATAGGTGAGTATAAACATTCAGGAAATTTTTGCTTGGAGTTCACTAAGCTCTAACCTATGGCTATGTCCTATCAAAAGTTAGTAGTTACTTCTGTATTGTAAGTTATTACCTTGATTAGGTTTGAAGAACAAAATAACTAACTGATTCAGTAATGTGACTCCGAAAGACATGTCACCGGTTACATGGAAACAAGAATTCTCTGCCTGCTAATAGAGAATCCAATAGTTAACCTGTTTTTTATTTGCTTTTAGTTTTAGAAAAATGTTTCTAAAAAAAGATATGAATTAATCCAACAAATTTGATTTGTGTCCTACTATGATTAATGATATTATAATAGTTTTGTACTTATTTTAAATATTTTGTGTCGAATATTAGGGAGAATTGGAGAGGTTAAGGAAATGGGCCGCAACTTGTGTAGTCACGAATGCAGCATATGCAGTTGCTTTTGTTTCCATTTTATGTCGTTTCAACAAAATAAGCAAGCCAATATCAAATAATAGAGACTATGAACGACATGCTTTAATGCAACGACTAACAATGACGGAGGATAACGATTGTCGTGACCAATTACGAATGGGAAGGGAAGCATTTCATACATTGGTACGAATACTTCGTGAAACTAGTCGCCTTAAAGACACTTCATATAGTTCTGTGGAAGAACAAGTTGTAAAGTTTCTACATACTCTCGGTCATGATGTAAGAAATCGTACAGCAAAATTTTTTTTCTTTCCTTCGGGTGAGACAGTTAGTCGTCATTTTCACCAAGTACTTAAAGCAGTTATATCCTTACATGATGTCTTCCTGAGACAACCAGGTGGATTAGAATGCCCTCTAGAGATTAAAGATAGTACTAGATTCTGGCCATATTTTCAGGTAAACTTCGTTTACTTTACGTACAAAATCATCTTAGACTTGTGTGTTTGTATATCTAATTAAAACTTAAAAAATTTTACAGAATTATATTGGAGTACTTGATGGGTCGCACTTTCGAATAAAAGTGAAAAATGATACTGTACAATGATACTGAGGACGAAAGTCTTTTCCTACCCAAAATATTTTAGCTGCTTGCTCATTTGATTTCAAGTTTACTTATGTCTGGCCTGGCTGGGAAGGATCTGCTTCTGATTCAAGAGTTTTAAATAATGCACTGACTAGGGAGCTTGATAGGCTAATCGTTCCTCAAGGTAAACACTAATAATAAATTTAAGTTCATATAATGTAACCTTTATTATTTATGCTAATAAATGAATTATGTTTTTTGTATGATAGGCAAGTATAACTTAGTTGATGCAGGATATCAACTAAAAACTGGAGTTCTTACTCCTTATCGAAGTATTCGTTATCATTTTAAGGAGTATAGTGTGCAACACCCACCAGAAAACGCAAGAGAGGTATTTAATCTTAGGCTTGCTTCCTTACGCAATGCAATTGAACGAGCATTTGGCGTTTTAAAGAAGAGATTTCCGATATTGGGTAGTGGAACTGAGCCACATTGTCCAGCTGATGTACAAGCTGACATTGTCTTGGCAGGATGCATTCTACACAATTACCTTATGGGTGTTGATCCTGATGAAAGTCCTATTGCAGCAGTTGATAAACAACTTGGGAAAAAGAAAATACGAGTTGATGTCCTCCCATCAAGTTTAATTGAAGAATATAGAGAGGGAGAAATGTTAAGAGAGCAAATAGCTGCTAGTATATGGAGAGACTACAATTTACATAATTAATAATGTAACTATGAACTTATATAATATGCTATTTCGAGCTTATTTTGTTCCTTTTCTGTTTAAGCTCTAGATATATTGATCTCTAGCGATTTTTCTTTTATGTGCTTTTTCTTTAGTACAAGGATTATATGTAGGCTTATAGTTACAATTTTGTATCAAGATTTAATTAATTAATACCTTAAATAATTTTAAAAACATAACAGTTGAAGCGTGATTACTGTAGTAGAGTTTAACAAAATTAGTATTCATGATAAGATTAATAAATTACTAGTTCACAAATAAGTTGTTGGCGTCCTTACCAAAAAAAAAAAAGGCTTATTATAAAACTTGCATAGATTCAGGCATTACAATTTTTTAGTTTTGGATATTAGTTTTAAATTTTTTGATTTTTAAGTGGAGGCGACTAAAGTAAGAGCAACCCTACGTAGGACGCGACTAAAGTAAAGGCAACCCTACGTAGGACGCCCCTCGTCTATTTCATTTTAGTTAAATAATCAAAAACAATACTAATGTCAAACAAGTCAAATCACTTGTTCTCCTTTTTTAAGCTTTTATTTTCCTTTGATTATTGTTCTGCTTTCACCTTGACTTTGTTCCATTCATACAGTTTTTATTATTTTTTTCGCCAGACGACATGCATCTCAGTAATTACTTCATACTTCAATGACATTATATCAATTCCTTTTTTTTTTTTTTCCAAATTCATAATAATAATTGCATTAGGAAAAATGATGTAGAGAGCTTTTTTTTTTTGTGTGTGTGTGTGAGATTATTTGGAAACTTTTTGCTGGAGCGTAATAATTTTGTGCTCAAGTTGTGTAGACCAGCGCAACTTGTGTTGGAAGAAGCAGGCCTTTCAATCCACAAAGATACTAGGCTTTGCCAGTGGATCAAAATTTTCAAGTGATCACGAGAACAGAACTAACTCATTACACCACAAAGTGATTTTTACAAACTGAAATTGAATGAACAAATTGGTGGTGGGCACTGCTTGACATTGTGAAGCCTCTTCTGGATATCATCAGCATTTACAATCCTATGTCAGGCACTGAAAGTGTTAGTGGGGCATCCCCGGACAGCTGAACAAGAAATACCTGTACTAATCCGTGAAGGGAAATGTTTCATCATGTCATTGGTCTTTTCTCTTTCTTCTTCGTGAGGCTGAAGAGTTCTCAGAGGTGGA
>JXTC01000144.1:682434-718559 GCA_002914845.1 Trema orientale | reverse complement strand
CACTTGAGAAATGCGGTTCTTGCGAGCCTGAAATAGTGGCAAGGATGGAAATCTAAATGGGTTCCCACGGAGAAGTCTTCCCTGTCCGAGTTGCCTTCTACTCGTCCCACTACTCTTCTGCTCGTGCCTGGTCCGATCTCCCCTTTTATACTCTGGCTTTCTCCAACCTGATCAAGATCATCCAATCTGTCATGATATGAACATTACTCGCTCTCGTTTTGCATAATTCCTAATTCTAACGACATCCATATTTTCCATGCTGTAGAACGTTTATCGATAGTGTGTTTCTAAGTGTCAGATTATATGAAAATTAAACCAAGAGAAACCAGCATTTTAAATTACGTTTTTGAGGTGTGCCTCAATTCTCTAATAATACGCAAATACAACGAAACCTTATCAATATAAAACAGTAGGTCCCCTGCTAGGCCTCCTACTTGCTTCATACATGGGATAGTTAGAGTTTCTTTGTTGAGTTAATCTAAGTGGCTGCTGACCCGTAAAAATGGTTGACATTTCTTCTTACAGCAGGAATTTCAGTTAGTCACATAAGATTCTGTGTAGGTGTATTTTGGGGAGGGGGGTTGAGGAATATCAGGGGTTGGGGGGAGACTTGTCGGAGGTGTGGAAGAATTTTCCGGTGTAATGGAGCTGAGCTCTAGGGGAGAGAAGGAGAGTCTCTCGAATACTCTCCATTACTGTACTGTTTTCTATTTGTTTTTCTCTGCTTTATTTCATCAAATATATAATCAGACTAATCCCACCTCCAGAAGTGTTCATTTTTATCAACTTTGTTCTAGAAAATTGCATGTAGTTGGGTGAATGGGGACTTGCAGGATCTATCACATTTACTACCGCTAGAGTACTTTTTCACATCCTATAGCAAATTTGCCGCTTGGCCTTAGGCATAATGAAAGATCAAATTGAATAGCAACTTCAATGAGTGTTACAGCCCAGCCACTTAAAATCATAGCAGAATTTATGGAATCTACATACTATAAGGGCAAGGAGACTGGAATAGAGAAACATATAGCATTACTGTGACATTATTTTTCAATCATATGAAATTTTCAAAGTTAAGATCTTCAAACAAATTGGATGAACTAAGGAACAGTATAAGGAAACCGCATTTCAAACTTCATAGCCTCCAGAAGAATCATATAACCAATAATCTTATAGGAATAAAACAACTAATGCAAGTCATGTTCCCTTCAATAAAGAAATACAGACAAACACAAGCCATCCAAAAAAACATTATCAAAAAGCCATGATCTTCACGTTCTTTCATCTATTTGTTTGCTTATTATGTATTTTTCCTTTGAAAAATGATGAAGCTAAATATTAGTCTGAGGTCGTATAAGAGCCAAATAAAAGAGACAAGAGTTACAATGTTTGGAACCGTTGAAAAATAATATCAGGTCGGTGACTCAGAATAAATTAAAAAACCCCAAGATAAAGAGAAAAAAATAAAATAGACTAAACATCAAGAAAGATGATTAAATATAACATATTGCAGACAAAGATGGCCACAAACAGCTTGCAAAAAATTTTATATTTGAAAATAACTTGTTTTGGGTCTTGATACAGTGACATGACATTCAGGAAATGAATACAATTTGCTTATTTTATATTGAAATCTGCCGAGTTGTTGACACATCCGATAGTTGTGATTTATTAACGAAATTGAGTTGAAATTAGCTAATCTATGGAAAAAAATATTTTAGTTTTGTTACCCGGTCTGATTTGAAATTGAGATGAAATTAGCCAATCTATAGAAGAAATAGCTTAACCTTATTAAACTGGTCTGATGTGTCAATCCAAAAATATTCTTAAAATAACATTATTACCCTGGTCTGATGTGTCAATCCAAAAATATTCTTAAAATAACATTATTACCCTGGTCTGATATGTCAATCCAAAAATATTCTTAAAAAATATTTAAGCTGCCAACCTTTGTGAATTTCTTAATCAAGACAACTGGAACGATCTAGATTTCACTTTAAATAATGCAAACATAAGTAAAGAAAATTATATAATTAAAAATTGGAAAAGGTCAAAAAATTGAATTGAGCTACATCTTAGACTTAACCGATATATCTATTAAAAGGGTAAACCGCTATATGTGATCCATCGATGTTTTCAACACTATGGTCACCAGTGGCATTATCCCAAAAAAAAAAAAAAAAAAAATTCAATAATTGTGTGTACAGAGACTAGTTAATCTGGTTCGAAAATGGAGCTAATAGTGAAAGATCAAACATTTTATATGTAAAGAATCAAAATAAAAGCAGTGAGTAACTTCTTTTCAAAAGTAAAAAATAAAAAGCGGTGAGTCACTTCCAAATTACAAAAAGGGCTTAGTAAAGTACACAACTTTAATAATTTCTTCCCTTTTAATTTAGTTTCTTTTTTTTCTTTTCTTTTTTTTTTCCCCTCTTACCTTAAGACTTTTGACTCAATGAGGAAATTTCCTCGGATTAAAATTGAACAAAAAAAGGGTAATAAGAAATAGGAAAAAGAAAAATGTTAAATCATAAGAATGAGGCTTCAAATTTGTGGACTAAAATTCAAAACCTGTCATTTGAAGCATATTGTGCACATCACTTCTGCAAATAGTTACTAAATTAATCACAAGCCTTCTAATAAACTTCGATAAAATTAGCAATTTTTATAGGTAGCAGAAATTGTCACGAATCAATTTCAATAAGTTTGCGTACCGTGGAGTTCAAGACTAACATTTAATTTAACTAAATTTACACACAAAAGCTGAAAACGAAACCAAGAACTAAAAAATTTGACCCATCTTTTTTTTCCTCCCCATCTTTAAAGCCCTTAATTTTAATCAATACAAAAACTTCAAAAATCTGATGGAAACGCTAAAGATTAAATAAACTGGCTAGAGCTAATCCTTATGCTAATCCTATAATGAGTCTTTCAATAAACCCCACAAAACTTTATTCTGTAAATTAAAGCCAATATCTTTCTTCTCCAACACTTTCCCACCAACCAAACATAAAAAAGAAAGAAAATCCAGCAAAAGAGAGAGAATTTCTCACCTGGGTATTCTGCAAACGATTTGTAATGACCGTTGCAGCTGTATTTTGCTTATTTGTTATATGGGTGTCGTTGGAAACTAAGTGAGAGGAAGAAGAAGTGGCTATGGCGGCCGTGTTGTCCGTGGGATCTAAAGTGAAAAAGCAATAGAGAAGAAGAATAAGGAGGAACATCACCAAGACCTGGACCCATATCAGCCACGGGATTCTGAAGCTTTCTACTGTCAAATCGTCCCCAAAATCAAACATGCTTTCTTTTTTTTCGATTTTTTTTTTTTAATGATAAATTTTCTGGGAAAATACCAGAAAATAATTAATAGTTTCCCAGAAAATTTATTTGACAGAGAAAGAAAAAGGGTTAGTGAGGGTTGGAATCTTAATATATTCGGCTAGAGAGAGGGGGCAATACAACGGTGAAAGAGCCTCGGGAAGAGATTCAGAAAGTGAGAAACGACAACTTTTAATTGTGGGTTTTTGCGGACCAAGAAAATGACTTGTTTTTGAAAAGCACTTTTACTTTCAAGTTCAACTCCCACGCGCAACTTAAGACGCGTAAGGACTTGTTAACTTCATAGGTTTGTGGCACCAACTAACTAAGCTAAATAAATAACTTAAGAGGGAAGTGCATCAACAAATAGATTATGGATATTTTCCTCAAAAAAAAAAAAAAAGATTATGGATATTTATTTTCGCTCTCTGTCACAAAAAAATTATTTTTTCTTTGTTCTTTATATTCTAAAATTACTGTTTTCTTTACCCTATATATTTTTTATTTTATTTATTTTGATTTTTTTTAAAAAATTATTATTATTATTTTAAATAATTACCATCAATAGCATCATGTTTTTTTTTCACACTTTCCGCTTTCGTTTTCTTTTTAACTCCCAAATCGATAAATATAAGAATTTTATTGCGCTCTTTTTTTTTTCCTTGCTCTCCGATGTATATATGAGATTAATGTTCATATAATAGTAGTTTTCACAGTTATCTAGTCTCTAAATATGTATCACATATGTATTTCTATATGCTCCATTCCCAATTTGAAATTTTTAAAATTAGATGATTAATACACAGTAAAATAAAAGTGCTATATATTTATAAAATCACTAGATTCTCATAGATTTGTAAAATTATTCTAATGTGTAGAAGTAGTTTCCATCACATAAAGAGGAAAAGATGAAAAATTTATGCGGCTATATAGAAAAAAAAAAAGGAAAATTCAATTCTATCTGTATAATCCCTTTTTTTCTTTTTTCTTTTTTTTGCATTTTTTAAATTCTTAATTGGGTGTTGCTGCTCAATTATTATTTTTTGGGTGTATTTAAAGAATGGAAAAATAAATTCCTTTTAAGATTTAGGTAAATTAATATGTTTATGGTTTTTTCCTTTACTTGGGTTCTGGTGCTATATATAACATAATAGGCATATTTGATTCTGAATTGCCATTTTTAGTAATTCGAAATGGGGTAAATTTGTTATAAAATTGTGAATGTATATAGTTCAAATATTGATGGATTTAGAAGTTTTTTATACAAAAATCTCGCTAAATTTATTATTTTTTTTCTCAAATTAAAATTTTTCGGAAAAAAATGAAAAATAATCTCTCTCTTTTTTTTTTTTTTTGAAAAGTCCACAAAGGGAATTCATTGATCAGATTGCCAAATCGTTATGTACAATATTATAAATAGCACTTAGAAGAACACTTCTATTCCCTGAAATAGACTCATCAAGATTACTACCAAGAGAGGCAAGAGTGTGGGCTACCATATTTTTTTGTGTGCAGAAATATGAGAGCACTTTCCAAAAACATTCTCAAATCATTAAAACGTGTTTGCAAATATCTGATTTGTTTGTAAATATGAAATAAGATAGTTTTTCTTTTTAATTGCACGTCACATACCTTTTTTCTACTTAATAGGGTTTTAATAATTTTATATAAAAGGGATACTATTATCACTTATTAGTTAATTTTGGATATTTATTTTATTTAGGGACCAAATTATTATTAATTAAAGAATTTAGGATCTTTAGACTTAGTGCTACAAACTCAAATTTTCAATATGTATACAACTAAAAAGGTTAGTGGCACAAACACAAATGATTCATCTGTTTCACTTTCATCTTATTTTGTCTTTATCTTAAATCAACATTACTTTTCATGTTATCTCTGTCTTAAATCAATATTACTGGTTGTAAACGAGAGTATATCTATTCAAGAATAATTAGTCATTTTGCCATATGATATTTGTCTTCATATGAGTCTGTCTATTTACTTGTGACTTTATATTCAAATGTCTTTAAATGGCAAAGTTGTTCTCTTTTACCCCAAATACTAACACCGTTCGAGGATAGTTAATAGATAAAATTGAAATAATATTTCTCCTTTTAAAGAATTAAATAAACGCAGTTACTAATTTTATTTTCTATTATACATTTCCAAATAGCTTTTTTTTATGATTAAATAAATAAAATAATGATGAAGAGGTAAAAACAATATTTTTATTACATGGTTAAATATGTATAAAAAACAAAAAAAAATGCATAATATAGCAATTTTTGCATTCATTCATTGGTATTATGAAATATTTTTAGAAGTCATATCCCAAAAGATACAAACTTTCGTATCCAAAAAACATTCTCATAGATAAAATGATTATTTAGTCTTTGCTCACTATCAATATTAGCGATGGGGAGCAAAACAAAAATCCGTTTGCCATTTGGGGAAATTTGAATACAAAGTCAAAAAATTTCAGAGAAAACATTCATCCTGAGGGCCAAGAAGTTTGGTGGTTGGAGAAAAAAACTTCAGAAGTATACGAAACAGTTGAATGAGTTTTACGCAGACTCTGCCATTCTGGGTAATATGCAGCACATTAGAGCTTTGGAGGAGGAGGTTAAAGTGCTTTTGTATAGAGAATAATCATATTGGAAGCAAATATATCGTGCTGAATGGTTAGCTTGTGGATATAGAAATACCAAGTATTTTCATTCGAAGGCAAGCAGTTGGAACCGAAAGAACGAGATTTCTATTCCCTTGTAAAAATAGTTTTTTTCCTAAATTTTTTAAAAAATGGTACTTTTAAAATAAAATTTTAAAAAGTGGTATTTTTCGAAAATTAAATCCTAAAAAACGGTAATTTTTTTTTCCAAAAACTTGCCCAATTATTTAGAAAAATATCATTTCAAAGTTTTATTTTAAAAATACCATTTTTGGAATTTATTTAGATGCATACCACTTTTTCTCTCTCATTCTCTCTTTCCTCCTTCCATTATTGCTCTCCCTTTTGATTTTCACTTCTAAAAGTAAAAACTACTAGTTATCAAATATGTTTTTTATTTTTGAAAATAAAAAAACAAAATAAGAAAAAATACTTTCGTTTTTGTGTTTAAAAAAAATAAAAAAAAAACAAAAGCCTTACCAAATGACACCTTAATTTTGCATAAATTAGTGAAATTTCAAATTAATACAATATCACTAATCATAATTTGATAAAGTAGTTGATTATAGTATTCGGTAGAATATTATTATATACAATCGCGTACTCAATCTAAACTATTATTAGTTAAATTTTCATTAATTATTATTTATATCAATTTCATATAACTAAAGATAATTTGATGATGCAGTAAACTAAAGTGCTTAGGAAGACCATATACATACCATACATGCTCAAGTTAAATTATATTTGGTTAATTTGATATTAATTAGTGAACGTTTACATTAACTCATTATCACTAAGTGTAATTTGACAAAAAAGAGTGGACTATATTATTTAATAGAATATTATTATATACTCTCATATACTTAATTAATAATAAAATAAATTTAAGTTGTATTAATTAATAAAAGTTCATACTAATTTAGTATTGCCACCAAGTTTTCTCTTTATCGTCAAGTTTTCTCAATTCATTACGTAGAACTTGTTTACATCTTTTTCTTGCCTGCAATCTATTTGTTTATTGGCCTGAACGGAATGGAAAAAAAAAAAGAAGAAGAAAAAGAAAGAGAAGAAGAAGAAGAAAAAGAAGAAAAAACAAGTAACAACTAGAAAATAATTATTTTAAAGGTTGATGTGGATTTTGTTAAATTCTTTATGTATTCAACTGAGCTTTAATAATCTATCTACATTAGCCGCTATTATACTATAATACTCATTCTTTGCATCATGACTATCAGAGTAATATATGAGTTATGTAAATCTGCATCTCTTGACCTGAAGCATAAATAATTAACTCAAGAGATAAGCCAAAAACAAATAATTTTTTTCTTCCCTAAGTCAATTTATTAGCAAAACATAATTAAAATTTATCATCATCTTTTGTTGCTCTAAAAAAAAATTAATCATAATTTTAATTTAAACTAAAATTAAACGGCATATTGGGCACACATCCAAAAGTGACAATCTCTAGAATTTTTTCAAACATATATATTTTTTTAAAGTGGGGCTTAACTAATGACCACCACTTACTACAAATTAAAAGAAAATGACACACACACACTACCAAGGTTCGAACCCCTGACCCTCCCAAACACACACACACAACCCTCAAACCTTGGACCAACTGAGCTAGCCCTAGTTGGCTGAATTTTTTCAAACATCTTATGTGTACTTTTGCAGGCGTTCTTGTCAAAGACCTTAATTTCTTTCTTCTTTTTTCCTCTCTAAAATGACATTTGGGTTGGAATATTGAGCTTGAGTTGGGTGTGAACACTTTGTATAAGTTTTTCTTATTATTTTTTTGTGGAAGTTAATGAGTTTTTGTCATCTATTTTATGTGATTAATACATCAATTTAATTGCCTGAAGCACCCTTTAGCCTTCGTTGGTTCCATGCCATAAGCCCAATAGAGACAAATGCTATATCTTGGATTTACTATGCTAAATAGCTAATGATAAAGAGATCCACACCAAAATGTGTGTAAAGCCAAGCCAAATCCCTTTCCCTTCCTCATTTGTCTCTGCCTCCATTGATAACCACCTGGAAAGCTTAGTTAAGAGAAATCTATCCTCTGGTATGAAACAGAATAATATGTCTCGATCCAGTTAAATAATTTATATCTTACTTGATTCAATTAGACATTGTTAGAATCTCATATGGGTATATCGATTTTCTCTTGGATTCTATTTTTTTCTCTTTCATATTCTGATTTTGATCGAAAATTCTTACAGGATTTGTGGCGTAGCTAATATAAGTTTTCGTTAAATTTTCATGAGTTATGCTTTCTTTGATGATAAATCATTTTGTGTACAGTGATACATATAATTTCATTAATTTCTTTTGGTATAACAAATCTATGTCAGAAGTAAATAGAGTATCTAAGATTGGTTAAATTGAGATTTATACACGAAATTATAATAATCCATCAAATAATTCATAGCAATTTTTGCCGAAGAAGATGAATGAGGGAGAAATGCAATGTATCATTCTGCGGTCCTTTTTTAGAAGCTCAAAAAAAAAAAAAAAAAAAACTGTACCTACTCAAACGTTAATCTATTTTCCAGTTGAGTTTATGATATTTGTTGAAGCTTATTGAATATTAGCTTTCAATAGCTCCTTGAATTATTAACTTTCAAAAATGATAACTAGTCTAGACCTGAAACTCTTACCTTTTTGATTATTAAAATATTCAAAATATAGTACAGATTGTGAACCAGTTACAAGTTTTGACAATTTAATTGCCCTTGGCTAATAGCCATTAAATCATTCTATTGACATTTTAGGTATCAATCTTATACTCATGTTCTGAAGCTAACAAATGTATGATTAAAAACTAATTATCTACTTGAGTGTATAAACAAGATATTTAAGGTGGATTATAAAAAAAGTGCTTGAAGTAAAGATCAAGAATATAAGACTTAGTCTAATATATGTTATATTTTTTAGTTCTTGTATTTGAATGAATGCTCACGTAACATATGATATTTTAATGGCTCAAATTTTCCTAAAAAGGATTTTTAAACTAAAAATACTTAAACATTTATCTTTCAAATAAGTTTTGAAAATCAATATTACACATTTTCAAAAATTTATGTTATAATTCTCTAATATGTCCAAATTACATTAAAATCAATTTAAGAGATCATAATTTTGAAAAAGAATCAAAGAAGCTCGAATTAAATTGAAAATTCCAAAGCAGCAATTTTCGGTCGATCGATTCCGCAGCTGAAAAGAAATCAAACTTTACAGCCATATTTCCAATAGCTAGTTTTTAGGACTCGACCGAAAACTATTTCCAGTCGACCGAAAATGACATAGACTGTGTTAAACGGTCATAAACAGCTAGTTTTCACAAAAGCTTATAAATAGAAGCTATTTTAAGACTTGATACACATCCTTGAACACACTTACGTTGCTTACAACATTCTTTCCAGTCTTTTTAGCCTATATTTCGTAATCAAACTTTCAAATCTTATTTTTGAACATATCTTTTGAGCCAAAACTAGATCATATATTGTGTTTGCAGTTATTCTCTATAAGTTTACATTGTATCAAATGCATCTAGAAGAGAGAGATCCTTGTTGAGTATATCAATACCCAGAAATTATATTTGTGAGGTGAGGTTGGCACCGGAATCTAAACAATCCGTAGTTAGGTATAACAGAGCCAGAGTCAAGACTATTGTAAAGGCTAGGATGTGCCTAAGAAGTAAGTTACCGAAGGTCTGAGACGTAAGCAAACCGTCGTNTTATTTATACTTTTACCAATGCATCTTTGAATTTGCGTCGGCAAAGGATTACTCCACAAAAAATTTTCCGCGAAATGTAAATTCTGGGCGCGTATTTATTTTGGATAAAATTTTCAAATATCTTTTGCCGACGCGTTGTCGGCATTGCGTCGGCAAAAGTTGGGCATTTTATTATTTTTTTATATTTTCTTTTATTATCTATACTTTTACCGACGCGTCTTTGAATTTACGTCAGTAAAGGATTACTCCGCAAAAAATTCTCAGCGAAATGTAAATTTTGGGCACGTATTTATTTTTGATAAAATTTTTAAATATCTTTTGCCGATGCGTTATTGGCGTTGACAATTAGGCATTTTCTTTCTTTTTTATTATATTTTATTTTATTATTTAATACTTTTACCGACGCGAATTTGAATTTTCGTCGGTAAAGGATTACTCCACAAAAAATTTCTTGAGAAATGTAAATTTTGGGCGTGTATTTATCTTTGCCCAATGCGCTGTGGAATTTGCATCAGTAAAAGATTGTCCCAAAAAGATGGGATTTTTAAATATCTTTTGTCGATGTATTGTTGAATGTGCTTCGGTAAAAGCCAAGCATTTTTTTTTTAAATTTTTTATTGTTTTAGTATCTATATATTTTTTATTTTTTCTATTATCTATACACTTCCCGGATCATTTTTGCATTGGCAAAAGTCGATTATTTCTTATTTTTTTATTCGTTTTATCTATAAGCTTTTTTAATCATAATAAAAGTCGATTATCTATACCTATATATTTTTTATTTTTTCTATTATCTATACATTTTCCGGATCATTTTTGCATTGGCAAAAGTCGATTATTTCTTATTTTTTTATTCGTTTTATCTATAAGCTCTTTTAATCATAATAAAAAGAATAAATTTGAAAAAAATAATAATAATTTTGACTTTTTTCAAAGGTTTCTTCATTGAAGTTTCATTGGAACTACTTTTATTTTAGTAGCTTGAGACTAGATGATTTGCAATCGATTTTTAGTTGCGTATGGTATGAGGAATACCTTATTCATATAATTCTAGCTGAAATTTCAATTTTAGATTTTAAGTTTTCATATTGCATTATTATCTTAGAAATGTTCAAACTTGTGAAAAGTATTGTTTATTTCTCTTAATTATTACGGAAAGTATGGTATTAAAATTTCTATTAATATTAATATTGTTGTGATCAGATATGCCTTATATTTGAAAAAATACTTTATGTGGTGGTGCCACTTAATCAATTGGACTTCACTTATGTGGAGCATTAACATGCTAATTGTTTTTACTTTCGTATTAACATGCTAATTAAAAGAGCTTACTTATGTGAGAATTTCTGTTGGAAAAAAAAAGAAGCTAAAGTATGATATATTACTAAATTCTCAAATTTGATTTTCTTAGGTATGCATTGAGATTCTCTACTTTTGTACATATTAGTTTGATTGTTTATTTACTAAAAATTATATTTTCTGTTATATTTTTCTATTTTAATGAGAATTAATTCGAAATTATGTTATTATAATTAAAAGAGCTTAATTTGTTGTTATGCGTCGGTAAATGCGTCTTTAAAAAATCATTAGAATGTACATTCCCCGACGCTCTTTTGCATCGTTAAAAGTTGAGTATTTTTTTATTATCTATACATTCACCGATGTATTGTTGACTTTGCATCGGCAAATGGTTGCCTCAAAAAAAATTCTCGCGAAATACAAATTTTGAGCACGTATTTATTTTTAGATAAAATTTTTAAATACCTTTGCCGATGCAAAAAGGCATAGAGCGTCGGCAAAAGCTATTCACTTTTTTTTTTTTTATTATCTATACATTTTCTGACACATTGTTAAATTTGCGTCAGCAAAGGGTTGCCCCTTAAAAAAAATATTTTCCTATACTATAAATACCCTATCCTCCTACTCGTTTTTTCCTATACTATAAATACTCTCTTATTCTCTCATTCTTTCTCTCTAATTATATTCTCAATTTTATCTTTTTCTTTTTAATTATATTATCTAACTATACAATCAAGGATGACGTGGCACGCAACTTATTAAGTGCGGTAATTAACAATAATCGTTAATGTAATTTGGAGTCTACCGATCTAACAAATTAAATTGAAATCTAACATACACACAAGCGAAAATAGAAAACATAAGAATCTTAATTAACATATGCAGTGGAATTGAGCCCAAAAAAAAAAAAAAACCTTATATAATGGAAGTGAGAAATGTGCCTAATCCGTCGCAAGAAGCCTTACACTAGCTTTACACTTAGCAAATGATTAATAATATGAATTAGACCATTTCTCCCTTTGATTATAAAAGGAAAAGGAGAGTCTCAGACAATTATTTTCCTATATGCATTTCCATTAAATTTGTTCCAAGTCTTAGAATTACATAGGCCACTAATTTTCCCTCTACGAGCTAGATGAATACTATAGGATAAGGGACCGTCTTCAAAATAGGAAACGTTATTTTTGTTTGACATTATATGAAAATTAAGCTTAAGCATAAGGGTATGTTTATATTTATGACGGATCGTTAAGAAGAAATATGGTTAATATAATAATTAGTGGAAGCTAATTGGCAAATGCAGCTAGGTCATTCTTTTTTTAGTCATACAAAAGTGGAAATTATAGAGCACCAGTACTGTAAACAATATGAATTATTGGGCATAAAGAATGCGAAAAAGTTTTTCATGCTTCCACTTTGATTATTTTAAGGGATTTATTGAAGGAGTTAAAAAATAGATGATCAGAAATCAGGATCAAAGAATCAGAATCAAGTCTAGTGGATTTCTAAAAGAAAAAAAAAAAGTTTAGTGAGTTTGAGCATATATCATATTTGGATTGGATGCAAGCAATAAAGGGTCAAAAAGCCTACAATCTTTTTTCCTTACTAAGGTTTTATCCTAATGGGTTTATCTTAGTAAGTTTTTAATGAGGTAGTCAATGATTAAATCAATAAAATCAAATTCAAAATTCAAATTTATTTGTTTCTTTATTTTTTTTTGAATATTTTCATTATAATTCTAAATAATTTTCTTAATGATTTTGTTTTTAAACTTTTTTTAATCAACTATTCAAAATATATAATATATATTATTTATTATTATTAAATTTTTAACAATAGAAAAAAAAAACATAACATATTTATGTTACATGTTTTTTTAAAAACTTCAATTCAAAATTCTAAACTTACCATGTTTTAATTTTTCCTACAAAAGAATCTAATTTTTATAAGAAAAAAAAAACAGTCCAAGAACAGGAATTATTTGAAAACTCCACTCTAAAAAGTACACATTGGCCTCCTATAATTAAATTTGAGGGTAATAATAAGGCTAATTTTGGAGGGAATTTTTGCCTCCAAATTTTTTCTTTTGGCTCAATTCTTTTTTTCAAACAATAATAAAGTTTTTTTAAATTGATGTGGCCATTAACATAGCTTAATTAGGTTCCTTTCTTATCTCATCGCATCTTTCATCTCCCTCTCTCAGCCGCTCTCTATGTTCTGGGTTTTCTCTCTAAGTCCCAAATCTCTCTCTTCCTCTCTGCCCTCAATCACCTGCCGCCCTCAATCACCTGCCGCTCTCAGACCTCTATCCTCTTTATTTGCCCTCGCTCCACCCTCTTCTCTCAGATCTCTCTCTCTCAGACCTCTCTCCTCTTTCTTTGCCCTCAATCACCCTCTTTTAACTCTCTCACCTGCGCTTCACTACTTTGTCATCTTAAAGCTCGTCACTCTTGATTGTGTGCAGCAGCCCTCACCACCCCTTTGGACTCTTTGAAATCTACCGAAAAAGATGTTCCTGCCTCAGAATCAAACCCAGGTCATCCTCTCTCGTATCAAAATTACCTCCTTCCTTCCTTATACATATATGTTCATAAATATATATATATATATACATTAATTTCTCATGTGATATTTCAGGGTCTCAATCTTCCAAATGGCGAGTCAGCCGCACAATTTCATGTTTTCTCCATGAAAAAGAAACTCAAAGAAGTAGTACTCGAAGCAAAACCTCTTCCTAACCAAAAAGTGAAGGTAATAAAGCAACTATTTTTGTGATTTAAGGATTGATTCAGCGTTTTCTTGCTAAAATTGCTAATGGGTAAAACTCATATATGATTTTAGCTCTCTATAAAATTTTAGTTTACTTCCACTTTTCAGATTTCTTTTTATCATAAATCTAGTTAATTACATTTCATTGATTTTTATATTTTCGATTAAAACTGTAGTCATTTATTGAAAATCAGATTCTAGTATTACATGTTTAGTCATTTATTCGAAATTAACTTCTTTATTGGTTCTCTCGTTAGTATGAATTTCAAATTGTGTAAACCTCTTGATTTTTGTGTGATTGGATAAGTATCCATGAATCCTGTAAATATTTTACTGTTTATTAGTGCCTATGTTGCTATGTTATAATAGTTCATTTAAATTGACCAACTTGGGGCCTTGAGGTTTTGGCTTTATAGTCTCTTCCTTTGTATATAAAATTTGAAACTTTTTAAAATACTAATGATTTTCCTTGGCAGCTGTTTCAAACTCGTAGTCTTCCTTGTGGTGTGCTACAGAGATGCTTAAGTTCAATATACCCTTTAGAAAACTGTTTATAAAGAGCTTCATGAGTTTTGTTTTCGTGGGAAACCTCAAAGCAATTAGTTTTTGTTTCATTTTTGCAGGCTCATTTTCACTTTCGGTGATTGACATTAATTATAGGGAAGAGAATCATTACAAGATTTGTTCTGTCTATGTGGTAGTGTTGTGAAATTCTTTAGAGATATTCCATCTCGTCTGATTTAAAATATCTGGTGTATACGATTTTTTTTGCAATAAAATCTGAGGCCAAATATTTGAGTGTTCAATTTTTTTACATATCAAATGCTCATGTGCTCATTCTCGTCCATGTTTTTGCAAGAATAGGCTGAAAAATACACATAGACTAGGACATTGGCCCAAAATTTTTCTCATTTATTCATTATGATTAGTTATACAGGGAAGTCGCAAGTTGCACCTAATGTGATTGTGATGGAAGCTGACATTTCGAGAGTTAGGCTAAGGGGTAAATGCTAAATTAGCTTCTAAGTGAAAGTTGTATATTAGAATATGCACTATGAGGTGTGAATATTTTTTAAACCAATTCCATTGACCTCAATTAATAGTTTTATATAAAGTTGTAAATTAGTTAAGATTCCTGCCTTATGACTATTGGAAAAAGAAAATAGACCATATTTTTTTTGTGACCACTCAAATATGATCATAGTTCAACAAATACTTATGTAACATACATACATCTATATACTTACGTAAAGTTGATAACCATCATGATTGATTTTTTTTTCTTTCACTCTATTTTTTTTTTTTTTTTTATATTTTCCGTCTTCTTTATGTTAACAACAATGAAGTGGATGCCATTAGAGGAATTCGAAGTTGAACTCTAGTTTAATGTCTATACTGATTAGTGAAAACTTTACTGATTAGTAGATGCCATTAGAGAAATTGATCTTTCACTCTAGTTTTGTTTTTCTTATTTAATGTAAATAACCTATATTTAGTGAAAACTTTAACTACGTATTGTTTACGCCTTTTTTCAGTTTTTGTATCGATATTATTAGTTCAATTGGAGTGAAAGTGAGTCAATTTGACAAAGATGAACCACCTGCTAACTATAAGAAAGTCCTTGAATGGATTCGCAAGATGAGGTCCTCTAAAGATGTGCAAGTAGACACTATGGAATGTGGAAAGGCAGAGAGCATTCTTCCTGCTAAGGTATAGTTTTTTAAAATTTTACGTTTCTAGTACTAATGAAAATGCCTGGTGGTAACTGATTAGTGGTACTTATAGTCCCCACTCCACTCCAATCGCAGTGCCTGGTGGTGACTGATTGTATGGCTTTCTATATCGATCTATGGTCTATTGATTTAATCCTTATAACCAAAGTTTTCATTCTATAATGGTAACTCTTTTTTTTTTTTTTTTTCACTCTGAATTCTATAATGGTAACTCATAACAGAGGAACAACTCTTCCATCTAATCAATGATGGTCATGGCTGTATGATAAAATAAAAATAAAGCTCAGATTTTTTTTTTTCTTTTCAATATAGTAAATCTCTTGTAACTAGAATATGCCAAGTATTTATCTTGTGGCTATTTGATTTTTGTCATTCCATCATTAACAAATTTGGTATAGGTTCTGCAAATCTAATGGGTCTATTGATTCTTTTTATACTCTGTAAATCTGCAAATCTAATAGGTCTATTGATTCTTATAGTCAATTTTTCCATGGTATTGATGTGCAAGATTTTTATATATTGTGGATTTTTTTCGTTGATGTCCCATTGCATTAACAAAAAAGAGAAGTAATTAAAGGGGATCCTGAACATAAATTTTTGTGAAATATTTGTATAATCCTTGACTTGAAGATAAGTCGTTACTTATATTCAAAATACGTATGTATATGTCTGTTAGTGTGGTGCTGCATATATCTTAGTTGTATAACACACAAACTTTATTTATGTTTTATTTTATCATTATATGAGAGTCTTATTAATTGACCCATTTGTTATTGCGGCAAATCTATTATTGTTATAGTTGTGAACAAGGTATGTTCTTTACTCTACGGCTTGAATACCTACTGCTTAATTTTCATCTTCCTGCAAAACTTTGTATATCATAGTTTTGTTTGCTCATCGATTCATGTGATGTGGCTGCTAGTTCCTTGTCTAGTCCTAGCCTTTAGTTAGTCATCTTCTTCTAAACAAAAACTGTGATGTTGGCTCCTATTTTTTCTCGTTGAACTTTGTTATTTTCATTTCTTTTTTCTCAAAAGTATGTGTTATTTACCATCTTTTAATAGATCATATCACTAGGTTTTGGTTATTCATGCAGTTTGTAATTTTTTTAGTCATTTTTATATCTTTACAATGGAAAAGGGAAATGAATCAAATGAACTTTTCACGGTTAACTAGGTAAAATTTTCAATTTATGAAGAAGAAATCACATTTTAAGTTCCTTTCTTGAAATGGTGTAACTGAAATGATATTTATATCCATCAATTTGGGTTTTAGTTTTGCTCATTGCTTAACAATATCCAAACATATAATATGTCAAAACTAAAAGAAACAACTAATATCAATTTAATATTCTAAACTTTCACTTACAAATATGTATTTTTGCTTTGCAGATTATGGAGCTGACCTCAACCATAGTTTCTATTGATCAAATCATGCTACCATTTTTTACAATATTATAAACAATTGTATCAAGGGACTCTGTATTGTAAATTTGAGAACAATTGTATCATTTGTATAATTTAATGAAATTATTATTTTTTTAATTTATATATTATTAATTATTAATATATGAATTAATTATAGATAATATTAAATTATTTATCAATTATTAAAAATTAAATAATGTATCAATTATTAAAAATTTTAATTATTAATTAATATTTAAATATAATNGACCGACGACCCCAAATTAGTCATTTTTTCATTGACGCAAGATTTTCACCGATGGAACACACACGTCGTTGTAAGCCTATGATGCGTCGGCAAAAGGTACTTTTGCCGACGCATATTGTTTTTCGTCGGTAGGTGACTTTTAGCTACGGTCTTTCGTCGACGTTAGCTGCCGACAGAAAAATGCGTCGGTAAAAATAAAAAGACTTTTGCCGACGGGTTTGTAATGCTTTTGCCGACGCTTTAATGCGTCGGCGAAAGTCTTATTTTTTGTAGTGATAGAGACAAATGCTATATCTTGGATTTACTATGCTAAATAGCTAATGATAAAGAGATCCACACCAAAATGTGTGTAAAGCCAAGCCAAATCCCTTTCCCTTCCTCATTTGTCTCTGCCTCCATTGATAACCACCTGGAAAGCTTAGTTAAGAGAAATCTATCCTCTGGTATGAAACAGAATAATATGTCTCGATCCAGTTAAATAATTTATATCTTACTTGATTCAATTAGACATTGTTAGAATCTCATATGGGTATATCGATTTTCTCTTGGATTCTATTTTTTTCTCTTTCATATTCTGATTTTGATCGAAAATTCTTACAGGATTTGTGGCGTAGCTAATATAAGTTTTCGTTAAATTTTCATGAGTTATGCTTTCTTTGATGATAAATCATTTTGTGTACAGTGATACATATAATTTCATTAATTTCTTTTGGTATAACAAATCTATGTCAGAAGTAAATAGAGTATCTAAGATTGGTTAAATTGAGATTTATACACGAAATTATAATAATCCATCAAATAATTCATAGCAATTTTTGCCGAAGAAGATGAATGAGGGAGAAATGCAATGTATCATTCTGCGGTCCTTTTTTAGAAGCTCAAAAAAAAAAAAAAAAAAAACTGTACCTACTCAAACGTTAATCTATTTTCCAGTTGAGTTTATGATATTTGTTGAAGCTTATTGAATATTAGCTTTCAATAGCTCCTTGAATTATTAACTTTCAAAAATGATAACTAGTCTAGACCTGAAACTCTTACCTTTTTGATTATTAAAATATTCAAAATATAGTACAGATTGTGAACCAGTTACAAGTTTTGACAATTTAATTGCCCTTGGCTAATAGCCATTAAATCATTCTATTGACATTTTAGGTATCAATCTTATACTCATGTTCTGAAGCTAACAAATGTATGATTAAAAACTAATTATCTACTTGAGTGTATAAACAAGATATTTAAGGTGGATTATAAAAAAAGTGCTTGAAGTAAAGATCAAGAATATAAGACTTAGTCTAATATATGTTATATTTTTTAGTTCTTGTATTTGAATGAATGCTCACGTAACATATGATATTTTAATGGCTCAAATTTTCCTAAAAAGGATTTTTAAACTAAAAATACTTAAACATTTATCTTTCAAATAAGTTTTGAAAATCAATATTACACATTTTCAAAAATTTATGTTATAATTCTCTAATATGTCCAAATTACATTAAAATCAATTTAAGAGATCATAATTTTGAAAAAGAATCAAAGAAGCTCGAATTAAATTGAAAATTCCAAAGCAGCAATTTTCGGTCGATCGATTCCGCAGCTGAAAAGAAATCAAACTTTACAGCCATATTTCCAATAGCTAGTTTTTAGGACTCGACCGAAAACTATTTCCAGTCGACCGAAAATGACATAGACTGTGTTAAACGGTCATAAACAGCTAGTTTTCACAAAGGCTTATAAATAGAAGCTATTTTAAGACTTGATACACATCCTTGAACACACTTACGTTGCTTACAACATTCTTTCCAGTCTTTTTAGCCTATATTTCGTAATCAAACTTTCAAATCTTATTTTTGGACATATCTTTTGAGCCAAAACTAGATCATATATTGTGTTTGCAGTTATTCTCTATAAGTTTACATTGTATCAAATGCATCTAGAAGAGAGAGATCCTTGTTGAGTATATCAATACCCAGAAATTATATTTGTGAGGTGAGGTTGGCACCGGAATCTAAACAATCCGTAGTTAGGTATAACAGAGCCAGAGTCAAGACTATTGTAAAGGCTAGGATGTGCCTAAGAAGAATTCACTCCGTTTATACAAGAGTTAGTCATACTCATAATCTTGATTCAATAGTGAAAAGCTCAAAGTAAGTTACCGAAGGTCTGAGACGTAAGCAAACCGTCGTATTTGTCAAATCTCGTAAAAATAATATTTGCACTTTCTCTATCACTATCTCTTTTATTTATTTACTTTGAGTTTGTGCTTGTTTATTTGCTATTTTTACTTATTCCATTCATTGTTTATATATTCTAATTGTTTAAATTCGAAAAATTTACAAAAATTTTTAAAACCCGATTCACCCCACAATTAAGTTAGCTAATCTTGGGATAACACATTCTTAATTACTTTATGGAGAGATCTAATGGTGGTGAAGTTGTGAGGAACCTAGTCCCTCAAAATGAACTTATGGACTAAATTGGTGCCCATAAATGTACATGTAAATTGAAAAAAAAAAAGCCTAAACAGCTAAATTGGTGCCTATATATAAATGTATATGTAAATTAGAAAAAAAAAGCCTGAAAAGCAATGTGCTTTACACTTTACTGAACTCTGGGACTAAAGAGTAAAGTCCCTAAAGATAAGGCCACTAATTTGTGTAGCTAATTTGAGGATGAAGAATTGTGTAGGACACCGATTGATGCTCTGTTCATATGTTTTTGCGGTTACTTCCTCTTGTTCTTCTTATTTTCATTTTTTTTTTCCAAAAAATAAGAAACTTTATTCTTTATTTATATTTTTATTTTCTTTTTATAAAAACTTTGTTATCGCATGCAAATGGAAATGGAAATGGTAAACGTCAGTTGGGTCAATTCGCTTACAACGCGAGCGATGAGATTGTGCAGTTAAGCCAGAGAGTGGGTCTTTGCCCAGGTGGCCACTCTATAGTTTATCCCGCTGAAAAATGCGTTCGGAAAATTAATTGTTTCTTCACTAATTAACTCCTTTTGGAGGATAGCTTCACCAACTAATTAAAACTAAGAAAAACATCCTTATACAAATATTGTCTTTTTATTTCGTTTTTGATTATGATATACGTACACAAGTATCTTTTTAACCATTTCTTTTCTCAGAAAAGGGTATTCTCTCTTTTTGAAAACCACATAAAATCAAAGCACTGATTTCGCTCCTTGTTTTTTCTTTTTTAACTCCTGAAAAGTATTTTGCAAAGATTTGTTAATTTATGGATCAGTCAATCCGTACATCCTTAAAACGGATCATAAAAGATTTGTCATTTTGTTTCTCGAAACAAGCATAATCCAATTTTAACCAAAAACCTCATTTTGTGAACGAAATATTCAATATTTAAAATAAAAACTTTAGCTAGAATTTATAAACTATAAATGAAATATCTTAGCTAGAATTTAAAAACAATAAATAAATAAAAAATCTAAAAAAAAGGAACATTATATTAGAAATGAATATCAATATATCTCAAAAAAAAAAAAAAGAAAAAAGAAAAAAGAAAAAAAGAAATGAATATCAATAAGTCATCGACTATAAATTCAAAGAAGTCCGAGAACCCATCTCAAACCGCGAACTCATACCTAACTTAACGACCAAAATCTCCTCACTCACTCTCCTCCTTCTCTATCCCTTTCTCATAATAGTCACATTTCCTCCATTAATGGCGGATCATCGAAACTCCGACGAGCCACCATCGACACCACCACAACCACCACCACTCTCACCTCTGCGGGTCCCGGCGCCGCCCCGGCAGCCGGTGTCCCTTATCCAACCGTCGCAGAAAAAGCGGTCCCACAACAGCAAGACAACGGTCCTCCGAGTTTTCCGCTCGGTCTTCCGATCACTCCCCATCATAACACCCACGGCATGCAAGATGCCGGCCCTCCCCGCCGGCCTAACGGACGTCCACCACCACCACCGGTCCTCGTCGAGCGGCCACCGCGTGACCGGCACGCTGTTCGGGTACCGCAAGGGGCGCGTGAGCTTCTCCATGCAGGAGAGCCCGCGGTGCCTCCCGACCCTCGTGGTTGAGCTGGCCATGCAGACCAACGCGCTCCAGAAGGAGATGGCCTCCGGGATGGTACGGATCGCGCTCGAGTGCGAGAAACGACAGGAAAAGGACAAAACGCGGCTCGTCGACGAGCCACTCTGGACCATGTTTTGCAACGGGAAGAAGGCTGGCTATGGCGTCAAGAGGGAGGCCAGCGACGAGGACTTGAACGTTATGGAGATTCTCAAGGCGGTCTCGATGGGGGCTGGGGTTCTTCCCGGGAACTCTCAGGTTGAAGGCCCAGATGGGGAGTTGGCCTACATGAGGGCCCATTTTGACCGAGTTATTGGGTCTAAGGATTCCGAGACGTTGTACATGTTAAGCCCAGATGGGAATACTGGGCCTGAGCTCAGCATTTTCTTCGTACGGATTTGAGGTTTTTTTTTTTTTTTTTCTTTTTAATAATATTACCTGCCGTTGGTTTCCAACAGATTAGTTGTGAAAACAACACAGTTAGAGGGTGAGAAAATGCAGAAAGAGGCAGAAGTTCAGAAGCTTATGGAGGAAAACGTGAGACTGACAGCTCTTCTTAACAAGAAAGAGGCCCAACTTCTGGCAATGAATGAACAATGCAAGGTGATGGCGTTGAACGCTTCGAACATCTAATTTGGAGGAAGGCTTTTATTGTTCTTCTGCTTCCGCCTTGTCTTCGCGGAATCATTTGGTTTTAAGTCAAGTCAAACCTGCTAATGCTACTGACCAGNAAATAGTCTTTGGAGTTACCAGTAGTTAATTGCATTTTTGTCTTTTAGTTGCACTCATCTTGGATCCAAAATATTTTGGAATTTGATTATGATATTGAGGCACGAAATATATAGGTTATGATTAATCCAACACATGACGCATCAATCAACTGAAACATTCACTTCATAAATGGATCTAGAAATGTTCTGGGATCTTGATAAGTCCTAGCTAGTACACAATTAAAATAGAAAAAAGGTTTTCAACTCAAATAATAATAATAATAATAATTGTTTAGTATAATCTGGAAGTGATTAATGCATGTAGATACAAACACTCATGGTACATCCGCTAACGTAGTCCTAACTTCGGTCTAGAACCATTCGTGTACAGGTGAGTTGGCAAAAGAATATTTTTAATACATTTTTTTTTCCTTAATGTCTTTGTAAAGTAATTTTTCTCAAATGCTCGACCGCCTTCAAGTGGTCTCTTCAAGGGTATGATACTATCATGATTGTATGAGCCCTTGGCCAGTTGACGATTTTCACCCAGAAAAAAAAAAAAGAATGAGCCCTTTGCCAGAATGACAATTGTTATGGTCATGAGATCTATGCATGTATGTATGTATATTAGTATCCGCCTAACATTTCCTTCCGATTTTTTTTTCTCTTTTTTTGGAAAAAAAATCAAATTTACAATAATCCACAAAAGGCTTCAAAGTGTTTATAGTCGTGAGTAATTATTTATCAATATTATTGATTAGTGTGAAATTCTTGTGTGATTTTTGTAATGAAACTCATGCTGATAAATAGTTGTCACTGGATAGTTGCAGTTGTAATTTCTAATGATTTGGTATCGAGTAGTTTCCACCGCCTCCAATTTACTCTCATTCGGTTGGAATGGAAAATAATCGATAACAATGATTTTAGAGTAGTTTACTAGTTTCTAAAGTATAAAGCTAAAGCACATGGGTGCTCTTGTCTTTTTATGTGTCAACAAAATGGGCTCTACAGGTGTCCTGTAAGGCTGGAACTAGGTTGCTATAAACTCATTTAGCTTTTGTCCCACAATATACACATACCAAATAGCCTATATACTATGACCAAGACATATACCTCGCCAATGGCAAAACTAGCTCACCATCTGAAGAAGGGATTTCTCCACTTGATTGACACTATCAAAAGTTGCAAAACTACCTCAGGTAATATTGATACTAGATTAATTTTGAAATATATTATTATATTTTGCATCTTGTTGTTCTCATGTAGTTAATTCATTGGATATATTTTCCTCTTTTGTTTAAAATAAATAAATAAAATCCAGGAACCAAAGATGTGGAAGAACCCAAGTTGAGATCTGTTCAGGTCCTTGTTAATCTCTTTTTAATTTTTTTTTCGTTTCATATAATATATGTATATATTTTTAATTTACATGATGTTTCTTGAAAACTATATTGACCTGTCGTAAGTTTGCAGAAAGTAAGCATACAAGGTAGAGGCATACGCATCAAAGCGCCGAAGGGTCCAGAACTCCCAGGAGTTCCTAAAGGTCCACCTGCGCAGACCAGTTGAAACTTGGAAACGGATTATAAACCGTTCCGTGTTTTTGATTAAAAATCAATAATGTAAGTGTCCCCGGAATCTTAATTATATATACTTCTTTTTTTATTTTTATTCTATTTTTTCAGGATCAATGTTTTGTAGTCCTCAGTCTCAGCTAATTCTTTGTGCTACTCGATCTATTCATTTCAGTTTGTCTACATATATATTATATAATTTTTTAGGTGATTTCAAAACTCAAAATCTTTTGTTTACAACTCCGAACTTGTAATGAAATTGAGAACAGCTGCTTCATAATTGAAAGAATGGTTTGTATTAATCTTCCTTTGTATGTTGAATGTTTTTTGTTAACTTTTTTTGTATTCGGAATTTTGAAGGCAAATTTATACGCGTGCCACTTAAAACTGCTCCAATTTTTTCTTTTAGGTCAAACAAATCAGTTATTATAAAAGTAATCTTTACAATAGCAGTTTGTATCGGAAGAAATAATTTTTTTTCCTAAATATAAGCTAATTCTCCAGTTCTATATATATATATATATATATGATTATTCTAGCCAAATCAAGTGAACTAAGTGTAAAAAGTTGACTATAATATCAAAAAATAAGAGAGAAAAAAGTTACATACATCCAACAATAGTTACCGTTGTCAATGTTCTAATTTTATTTATAAACAATGAACATTTTATTTATAAACAATTCAAGAATAAGATAAAACTAGTAAAGCGTGTGGGTTTTAAATAAGACTGCTTATTGTGATCAAGAAAATATTATTAAAGGTGATATAAGCTGAATTAATTTTAAAGAAAAAGAGAAAGGTGACCTAAGTTGGTGATTAGGATTTTTCTTTCCTTTCTAATTTTGTTAACTAACCTTAGGGCCAATAGTTATGACTCGTTATAGACTTATAGTCATCATGTCAATGAACCATTCCAATGAAGCAATAAATGGTTGGTAATACATGTAAGATTATAGAACCATCATGAAGTATTATTACTCACCTCCTGGTTGTGGCGTGCTCAGGCAAAAGATTTGTCGTCATTATTAAAGCCTTGGGCTCACTGAGTCTCTGCCCGCTAATAATGTGCACAAGTATAACGACGTTTATGTATTAAGCAGTATTTAGATGTGAGAGTAGAAAAGATGGGGATTTAACATGACTACTCGGGTATATAAAGGGACACCTTATTTTGCTATCAAATATTTAAAGTCTATTAAAAATAACTTAAAATAATTAGCATACATCATCCATTTTATAATCAGAAAGTAGATATTTGAACATATTTAAATTTAAAGATATAATTTTGCACAAATCAAAACTTGAGAGTTGTTTTATACAAAGACCATTCTTCAAAGTTTATTTTTTTTTTTTTTTTTTGGTAGAAAGACCAAGGTCAATTAAAAAAAGGCCTATGTTCGACTACTACTCAAAGTCAAGCATGGTCAAAAATAGATATAGGTTATGGGATTCAGAAAACTAGATATGGTTTCAAATTTTACAGTATTGTTTTGGTACCAACGAAGGTCTCAATGTTCCTTATCAAAAAAAAAAAAAAAACGATCTCAATGTAGTCAACAGCCCATTTCGTTGGCAGGTGACGTTGGTTTAATACCTACCGTCGAATGAGGATGAGGAAAGTGGCAGAAGTGGGACAAGGCTAAAGCTTAAGGCATGTTTGACATTATTTTTTATTTTCTGTTTTCAGAGTTGTATTTTCAGAAATGAGAACAAAAGAGTTGTGTTTTCAGAAATGAGAACAAAAACTGTTTTATAATATTTTCAGAAAACAATGGGTGTTTGGCAAATGTTTTCTAGAAACATTTTTTAGGGAAAAAAATTATATAAATATAAGAAATCATATTTGTATTATAAAAAAAATATTTAGAGAGAAAAAGTCAAAAGAGATTGACTAGAGATAAATTCAAGTAAGGGAATGAGAAGAGAGAAAGTCACAAGAGAAAAGGTAATGATAGATAATAATAAGAGAGAAAGTGATAAGAGAGAATAGGGAAATAAGAAGTGTTGAGAAAGATAGAAGAAAAAAAGACTAATGAAAACACACAAAAAAGAGAAAGTGATAAGAATGCATGGGGACAAGAAATAAAGATAAAAAAAGTTATTAAAAACAAAGTAGCAATAGAGAATGATGAGATATAATGTGATTAAAAAAAATGAAGGGATAGAAAATAATGAGATAGAAAGTGATAGAATAAAATGAGGAGAGAGAAAATGATGAGAGAAAAAGTGATGAGAGAGAATGAGGAGAGAGAAAGTGATGAGAGAGAATGAAGAGAGAGAAAGTGTTGAGAGAGAATGAAGATTGAGAGAATGAAGAGAGAAAAAGTGATGAGACAGAGTGAGGAGAGAGAAAGTGATGAGAGAAAATGATGAGAGAGAAAGTTACGAAAAAATATGTATATGAAAGTTATATAAAAGAATTTTTATTTATTTTTTTTATTTTTTAAAAAAAAAACACCTTAAAAATAATATTTTGTTGTTCTTTGAATTTTCTATTTTTTTAACTCTGTTTTTAAAAACTGTTCTCAGAAAACAATGCCAAACACCTTTACTTGTTCTCAGAAAATAGTTTTCTGTTTTTAAAAATAAAAAACTGTTTTCTAGTTGTGATGCCAAACAACCCCTTAATTTCCCACTCAACGATGTATAACAAGGACTTGACGTTAAGACAACCTGACTCATATCCAGTATTACTGTAATTGAAGTTTTTTAGTTTTTATTAATATTATTCCTTAAGGAGTCTACCCCCTAAAAGAAGGAAAAAAAAAAAGAAACCCATGTCATATGACTATCGACATCTCTAGCCCTAGCAATGCCCAAGCCTTGCAATGGATTTAGAAACACAAAGGGGACATTCATGAGCAATTACCATGCTTGCGGGGTCACTTTGACGGATTTGCAGATGAATAACCGCACCACCCCAAGAGCGACATATATTATCAGGGGATTTAGCTTAGCGTCGGCGACATATATTATCAAGGGATTGAGCTTAGTGTCCTACATTGATTCTGGTAGCAGTCTTGTGGTGACGTGCTATCACGGGGCTTTGGAATAAAGAAAAAGTTTGATCTGAAAATGAGTTTTGCAAAAGGATAAAAAAAAGGGTGGGTTCTGTTGCGGAAGGAGATATATATTTTACTATTTGTTATTTGGTTTATTAAATTTTATTTTATTTTAAAAATACGCCGATGGGTAGAAAAGACTATGTTGGGGAGGAAGTTTTATCTTTGAATACTTGTTAGGAAATTCTAGCATAGGAATAGTATTTTTCCGCTTACTTGTAGGAGCATTTTCCAGGCCATTGGATTAAATTATAAGGTCTAAAATAGCTCTGTTAAAATATGCCTACCTATATACAATTTTTTCTTTCCCCGAATGTCGAGTTGGTAACCATGCCGGCGGTCATGCCCGAACTGCCATTCCTAGACCTTCTGGTGTCCTTGGGCTTGGTTTTCACTTTCGGTAATGTGTCTTTGACCCACAGACTCCTCGCCAAGCACTCCGATAGCTTTAGAGTGACCTTTAAGGGCATTCTTAATCGGGTTGACCCATTTTACTATTTTGAGCCAGTCAAAACTGTGACAGAGCTTTTGAAAAGCTTTGATTTCACGGATCGACCCGTTAAGGAGTCTGCCTATTGGCTCCTCTTCCATCGGGCCATGGATTTCATTTCCTATAGAAACTACTGAAGGAGCCTGAAGAGAATCTTGGCAACCCATTTGTTTATCCTGAAACGAATCACCTCTTTCAGGTCGTTTGGGATAGAATCGGGCTCGTAATGGTGGATGACTTGAGGGCAAACGAGGGAATGAAAGTGAAAAAGGTTTTGTGTTTTGGATCTTTAAATCTAAAAATGGAGGAGGAAAAGTAGCAGCAACAAATAGCGAACAAGCAGAGGAGAGAGATATGGGAAAATAAAAAGTTGTGTGTGGACAGGCATATTCTAACAAAGTTATTTTAGACCACTTGATTCAATCCAAGAGCCTACAATTAGGAGGAAAAATACTACTCTTACACTAAAATTTCCCATATTTGTTATTGGGTGAGTCTATCACCACATTTTTTTTTTCTCTTCCCACTCCTCAATTACTAATTTATAAAGAACAAAAATAACCTCATATAAATTGACACAAATGAGCACAAATAATATTAAATAGTTAGAATATTTTTTTCTTAACTAGATTATTTTTTATTCATACACTCAGCTAAACATAATTGATAAAACAAATTATCTAAAATAATTTTAAATAAACAAAATACTTTTAGTTAAATAAGGTTTACATAGTGATGGATAACTATAAATTCAAAATTTTAGCTATTTTTCTCTCAAAAATTCTAAAAGATAATTTAAGAACTTTAATTTTCTTTCTCTAAAAATTTCTAAAAATGATTCAAGAACTCCAACTCTCATTCTCTCTAGTTCTCAAGGATCCTAAAGAATTAATTCAGGACCTCTAACTATCTCTAGATCTCAAAAACTCTAAAATTAATTCAAGAACTCTAACTCTCTCTTCAATTCTCAAGAACCTTAAAAACAATTATCAATTAATCTTAATTATTGGGATGATCAAAGAAAAAAGGTTGAAGAAGAAGAAGGCAAAGGAATGAGGGATTTTCAAAATGGGCGGGAAAATAAATTTCTTGTGAAATTTTTGTTGATGACCAATTTTGGAATGAGAAAACTTTTAAAGGGGTTGTATTAAAAAAATGTTATAATTTTAAATTTTAAGAGGGGTCTATTTAGAAAAGGGGTAGGGAGAGAAAAAAAAAGGTGATAATACAGCAATCCTTTGTTATTTTATTTATTAAACTTTATTTTATTTTAGAAAGATGTCGATTAGTAGACAGGACATGTACGGATTGGATTGGAATGAGCTAGACTATGACAAAGGATTGGATTGTATTAGATTTACTTGACTTATGTTAGTACTTGAAGTTATTTGGTGTAACGAAGAATTAATGATAAAATGAGAGATTAAAAGATGAGGCCAACAAAAAATATATTATAAAAACATAAATGGGTCTCACTTTATTTGGGAAATGTATAAAAGAATATATATAAAAATGATGTGGATCTCATTTTTAGTGGGAATAAGATGAAGCTGTTTTAACCTATCTTTCACAAGGATTAAAATAGTCGCACCAATGTGCTTTTTTGTCCATTCACTATATAGTACCCACTAATTCGGAGCTAGAGGCCAAACAAAGAACGACAAAAGATTAGACTATTTAGTTCGGTCTTTTCCTCCATTGCTGTCCACCAAACACTCTCACAAGGGTAGCCTAAATTTGGTGTATGGTGTAGGAGAGTGATAAGTTTGTAACTCTTCTAAAATGTACGGGACAATTTTGATAATAACAACTGCAAAAATGTCATTTGCCACCTGGTCAGATACAAATGTGGCGTAATCCACGAGTGACACGAGAACAATCATCGGACGAACAAACGAACAAACGGATAGAGTTGAATTACTTTCGTTGGTGCGATAAAATCTACGTCCTTTTGAAGGATTAATATGCCAAAACCAACCACACCAGAAGGGGACCCGCCAAAAGGTCTTACGACATTCTTTTTCCCGTCCCTTCCCTCCCTCCTCACTCCTCAGTCCTCACCTGCAGTGCGAAACATACGTTACCGAACCCAGATATTGCCACGTCATCGAGTTGGCCCCCACTGAGCCCCCTCACCTCACGTCCAAAGCTACAGACGTGGATTCGTACGCGACCACCACCACACTCAACCACCCAACCAACCAGCCAATCAATACTTTTCCAAATATACTCTCTTACGAGTCCTTTCCCCTCTCTCTCTCTCTCTCTCTCTCTCTCTCTCCGAGATTCTCTGAACCCCTAACTAAAATTTCCCAAAACTCGCTTAAGCCTCTGGGCCTCTGACCATGGCCGCGGCGGCTCGTGCGCTCCGCTGCGAACTCAGGACCCAGAAGATTGCGACGGCTCGGAGGTCGGAGCCGGTGGAGGTTCCGGCGAGGATTTCGGTTGCGAAACCAGGTCCGGCGACGGAGTCGGAGAGCGCGAGGAAGATCGTTTTACAGCCTCGGCTGTGTACTCTGAGATCGTACGGATCCGATCGGATCGGGGTGATGAAGACTCGTACGGAGGTCCAGGATGATGAGGTGTCGCCGTTCTTCGCGACTCTGTCTGAGTACATAGAGAGCTCCAAGAGGAGCCAGGATTTTGAGATCATCTCTGGTAGACTCGCCATGGTGAGTGTTGACCTTTGCTAGCTACACTTTCTTGATTAATTGATTTTTTAATTTTCTGATTTATACATAATTTTTTTTCTTTTAGCTGAATTCGAAACGATTTCTTTTAATGAAACCTGGTTTTTCTTTTTGATTCATGTTTTTATCTATAGTAATAATTAATTCAAAAAAAAAAAGAAGGATAGATCATAGCTCAACGAGATCCGTTGGTTGGATTAGAACCTAGTGGTTACGAAGATTTTGTCTTCTTGTTGGAACCTACGGACAGAATCTTGTATAAATGAGTCTAGTCTTATCCATTCCGAAGGAAAAATGAAAGTGGCAGGCGCAGCCTTAAAATTTCCAATAAATATATATGTTCTTTTATTTTAGTTTCGAAATTTTATATTACTTTCAATTCTCAAAAGGACAAGGAAATGGTATATATAATTATATATTGCTTTGTAGGACCCTTAGACCTTACTCTGACTTGCTCTGATTATATATTCTAGCTTTTGCAAGTTATATTTATCGTGTATTAGTATTGCTACAGTGGTCACGGATGTATTCTCGATTACACATGTCATGTTTTAATCATTTTTTTTTTTTTTGGCTAAAACATGATATAAAACATGATATGTGTTGATAGTATGTATTCTCGATTACACATGCCATGTTTTAATCGATTTTTATTTTTTAGACTAAAACATGATATGTGTTGGTAGGATGTATTCTCTTTGATTACACAGGTCATGTTTTAATTAATCTTTGTTCGCTAGAATGTAACGTAACATGTATTGGTCAAAATATGAATGGTAATTTATATATTGCATAGTTTCAATACGTTAATAAAATTTAATTACCAAAATGAAGATTGTACTCAGTATAGTTATTCATTATTTTTTATAGAATTTTGATTGTCAAACTACGATAATAGCATAACTTCTACAGATTGGGGTCGCTTATACGAGTTAAACTGTACTTTTCTCATAAGAGAAGAAGGTGTACAAAAAGTGTTATCAAAAGTAAGAATTCGAAACGATCCAACGGCTAAAAGTGTTTTATTGCAGATAGTTTTTGCGGCAACAGTGACCACAGAAGTGGTGACGGGGAACTCGTTGTTTAGAAAGATGGATGTACTAGGGATAGAGGAAGCAACAGGGGTATGCTTGGCCGCCGTGACTTTCGCTGCGATTTTCGCTTGGTTCTCCAGCGCCCGAAACAGAGTAGGCAGGGTGTTCACCCTCACTTGCAACACCTTCATCGATACCCTCATTGACCAAATCGTTGATGGATTATTCTACGAAAGCGAACTGAGTGACTGGTCCGATGATATTTAGTTATTATACAGAGATTACAGAATAGTATTTTGTTCCGTCACATAAATATGCTGGAAATTTATAAAATCTCAATTGTGCTAGAAACTATGAAAAAAAGAAAAAAAGAAAAAAAAGAATTTAAGAAAGAAGTGGCAACCCGGGGAAGAAGTAAGGATTTAGAAGAAGCATCGTTAAGATTCACATGCTTTCACGTACGCTGTACTTGGCAGTAGTACTGTCCTTGAAGTTACTCTTTAGCAAGATTTGCAGTTGGGTACTAAAACGTCACCGGTTTGGACCATTGCTGTCCTGCCAGTTTTAAAAATAAACTAAGATTGTTGGTGTAGAATATATACGTTGCAAGATGTATTATTTTGATGGTTCTGTACTTATAATATTATATATGTTGAAATGTACCAAAGCATGCTACGGAATAATACAGTAGAAAACTAAATTAAAAACGGAGTAACAAAAGGATATAATATATTGAATATGAAAAGAACATAAGATCAGATTAATTCCATCTTACTCGGAGAAACTGACAAGATGATAACATTGGGGTCCAACCGTCCAAGGAAAAATAACGCATCGTAACATAAACAAGCAAACAACGAAATGAGGCCTAAAGTTATCATCACGTTTCAATTAAGCATCAGTCCCTTCACGTACCGGCAATAAACTCATCAATTCTTCACGTATCCGCAATGTACTTTTCGCACAATTGTATTCATTTTCGTTCAATGCAAACGATCTCGATATTTTTGGATTCAGAAAGGGTAGCACACACACTCCGTCTGCCTCAACGACAAGTGAGCTAATTAAGTCCATCTTTAGAGGTTCGACTTTGAACGTCAGATTTTCCTTTCAACCTATTTCTACATCATAGATGCCTCCTTCCTTTGTTAACATTCATATATATATGCTCTAGTATAATTTCCTGCAAACGGCCGGACTGCTATTCTTGTGAACATAAATCAACGAAACTGATCCGCTCGTATTCGATGCCATATTCCACGCAGTATTTGTTTAATTAATATAATTGTAGTTCTATTTGTTTGTGACTCTTTTTCCTCAAATTTATAGTCTCACATTGCTATGAATTAATTAAGAAAAGGTGGTTGAGTGTTGAGAGGTGATGAACGAGTAACTATACATACGTAATATTTAATGCATACTGCATGTGAAACTTCTTAATTTGAATTGAATCTCTGGGAAAGACAAAAACTCACCGGGAACAAGTAAAGAAAATTAATTTCGCGCCGTTCCCTATTTATGTTGCATCTTAGTTCGTTATTGGCACATTAATCGATTTACAAGTGTTTGATTATAGTTTTTAACCCCTATAATTTATGATTTTATTAATTACGTTATATAAGCTTAAATTGTTGAAAATGTGGCTGGAATAACTCTGTTGATTAATTTATTCTTGATTATTGTTCATAGTCTTGGATCCAATTAGTCACAAACTGTTGACCTATATAATTTTGTCAACAACGCGATACTGATTATAAAATTATAGTAAAATAAGGATTGAAAATTGAAAAGAAGACCCAAAATCAGTAAGTCCAAAATTGAAACAGAAAATGGATTACCAAAACCAAACAAATCCACGTAGAGAAATATATATATGCTAATGCTCCAACTATGCCTAATTCACAATATACATATNTTTATAAAATCTCAATTGTGCTAGAAACTATGAAAAAAAGAAAAAAAGAAAAAAAAGAATTTAAGAAAGAAGTGGCAACCCGGGGAAGAAGTAAGGATTTAGAAGAAGCATCGTTAAGATTCACATGCTTTCACGTACACTGTACTTGGCAGTAGTACTGTCCTTGAAGTTACTCTTTAGCAAGATTTGCAGTTGGGTACTAAAACGTCACCGGTTTGGACCATTGCTGTCCTGCCAGTTTTAAAAATAAACTAAGATTGTTGGTGTAGAATATATACGTTACAAGATGTATTATTTTGATGGTTCTGTACTTATAATATTATATATGTTGAAATGTACCAAAGCATGCTACGGAATAATACAGTAGAAAACTAAATTAAAAACGGAGTAACAAAAGGATATAATTTATTGAATATGAAAAGAACATAAGATCAGATTAATTCCGTCTTACTCCAAGAAACTGACAAGATGATAACATTGGGGTCCAACCGTCCAAGGAAAAATATATTTTTGGATTCAGAAAGGGTAACACACACTCCGTCTGCTTCAACGACAAGTGAGCTAATTAAGTCCATCTTTAGAGGTTCGACTTTGAAAGTCAGATTTTCCTTTGAACCTATTTCTACATCATAGATGCCTCCTTCCTTTGTTAACATTGATATGTATGCTCTAGTATAATTTCCTGCAAAGGGTCGGACTGCTATTCTTGTGAACATAAATCAACGAAACTGATCCGCTCGTATTCGATGCCATATTCCACGCAATGTTTGTTTAATTAATATAATTGTGGTTCTATTTGTTTGCGACTCTTTTTTATAGTCTCACATTGCTATGAAGTAATTAAGAAAAGGTTGTTGAATGTTGGGAGGTGATGAACGAGTAAATATACATACGTAATATTTAATGCATACTGCATGTGAAACTTCTTAATTTGAATTGAATCTCTGGGAAAGACAAAAACTTACCGGGAACAAGTAAAGAAAATTAATTTCGCGCCGTTCCCTATTTGTGTTGCACATATGTATCTCAGTTCGTTATTGCACATTAATCGATTTACAAGTGTTTGATTATAGTTTTTAACCCCTATAATTTATGATTTTATTAATTACGTTATATAAGCTTAAATTGTTGAAAATGTGACTGGAATAACTCTGTTGATTAATTTACTCTTGATTATTGTTCATAGTCTTGGATCCAATTAGTCACAAACTGTTGACCTATATAGTTTTGTCAACAACGCGATACTGATTATAAAATTATAGTAAAATAAGGATTGAAAATTGAAAAGAAGACCCAAAATCAGTAAGTCCAAAATTGAAACAGAAAATGGATTACCAAAACCAAACAAATCCACGTAGAGAAATATATATATGCTAATGCTCCAACTATGCCTAATTCACAATATACATATATATGCTTAGGAATAACTTAGGGACAAAAATACCCCTAAAATGAACAATGCTCCTCTAACCTCTAGCACGACGCTTCAAGTTTGAACGTTAAAAAAAAAAAAAAAATGGTAGCCTCAGAAGCTCTTGAACTCCCGCACAATCTCTTGACCTCTCGTACGTACGACCTTCAAGTTTCGATGGAATTTTAATTTATTTTGGATGGTTTTCTTTCGATTTAGTCTTTTTTTTTTTCCTTCGTTCTCTTATTTAGTCACAATTTACCCTTTTTTTTTGTTGTTGTTTCTTCGTTCTCTGAATGCGATTATATTACTAGGTTGATAATTATTAATTATTATCAGTTCAGACGAAGTTGGGTTTTAATTGGAACAAAGGAGATTTTTCGAAAACAGAGAGAATAGAAGACTCTGATGGCATGGTCCGGGTTTTGTCTCCATTTGTATTATATAAGAGAGAATATGATCAGCTGTCTCACTTTTTTCTATCGAGTATTGAGTAATTATAATTATATTTCAGTGGAGTCCGAGACACAATTTATTATTTAGAATCATTAGTATTAAATTTATATATCGTAGTAGTGTTGAGTACCACTGTTGTCCCATAATATTACTCTTTGCTGTCTCTTCCTTGTCTTATTAACTAAAAGAGTGTCATGTCAAATAGAAGCATTTTGTAGGGAGTTATTACAAAAATAATTTGTTGCAAATAAAGTAATGTTGAGTTTTTCTTTTTATTAGTAGGACAGCGAACGGACTAACGTAGAGAATGTGAGAGAGAAGAATTGGTTTTGGTCTTTGTGTATGCTTTTACATGTGGTCGCAAACATAGCTTAGTAGTTACCCCACTTTCTCCTAATGTAGAGTGTCCCAATTTGAATCCCACGCTCCCCCAAATCAAAAAAATATGCTTTTAAATTATCAAAGGTAATTTTGTTCCATTATAAGCATATAATATGAAACAACTATTTAATGGACCATATATATTGAATTGAGCACAATTTGGAGCACATTTAATAAAATTTCTTTTCAATTAGTAATTGGATTGGCTTTAAATGACTAATTCGAATGACTAATTCTCAAAATCGATATAAAATTTGATTAAACGGTTGGAATATGATTAAAAGAGAATGTATTTCAATCGATGAGGATCCCAAATTCAGCACCCAAATTAGATAGGTAAACCATGAATTATGTTCATGTATATAAGTTTGAAAAAAAAATGACCACCTTTTATATGCTCTTATATTTGCTTGAAACAATTAATAATTTTTACAAATTATTTAGATCCTAAAAAAATTGAGTATTTATAAGAAATGATCTTTTTTTAAAGATTAATTTAAAAAATGGTCATTTTTTACACTTATTTAATAAATGATTGTTTTATATTTTTATTTTGATAAGTGGTCTTTTTTAGTTAATCTTCTTATAAAGTAAATCAATTTTTTATAAAAATTTCAAAAATAAATCATTATATTTTGATTTACAAAATATGAAAAAGGTCATTTTTAAAATAATTCTCAAAATTCAACCATTTTTTAACAATATCAGAAAAATAGTTATTTTACAAACTATGATTCAACATTCGACTATTTGGCTAAAAAGCCTATAAAAATTTAGGAGAATATATAGCTTCTTACAAAATTCCTGGCCCAAAGTACCAAAAATTGAAAAATCTTGGATGTGTTAAGTTTTTTTTAAAAAAAAGGATTGACTAGCTATTTGACTATTTTTTGGCCCAAAATTTAATATATGACCGAGGTGAAAAGTTTATAGCTAAATGTCTAATTCACTTAACGATAAAAATAGAAATACAACATATTTTACTACTGAAGCTTTTTAAGAAATGGACATATATGAACATTTACTTAAAGCAGTTTAAATATAAATAAGGCCTTGTTTGGTACATGCACTGGGATTAGATTATAACATTGGATTGGATTGGATGAACTTAATACTATTTCATGTTTGGTGTAGTATTGGATT
>JXTC01000144.1:668818-680542 GCA_002914845.1 Trema orientale | reverse complement strand
GTTGAGACACTAAAAACTTACACAAAAAACTTATACCAATGATGTATCATCAATTTCAACTACTCTTACTTAGAGTGGGACCACACTATTTAAAATTTAATTGTTGAAATGGATGTTACATCATGTGGTGTAAGTTTTTAGTGTAAATTTTTAGTGTCCTTAGCATTACTCATCAATCAATTATGAGACGAATTTTTATGAAATTTTGACTTATTTATTATTGAGACTATCGGTGATACATTATAGCAGTTTAGGAAAAATTTATAATTTAATCTAAAATTCAAGAATCACTCCTTAGAAAAGTTAAGAGTCATGAATTTCTTGAATTTTTTCATTTTCAAGTACGGATAAATTCACGAAATATCTTACGATCTTAGATGATTCTTGCATTTCAGTTTTAGCTGGCCCCCCTTTTTTTTTTTCAATCACAAAGGACTGATAAACTTTTTCAATGTATTAAGGAGTTCCAGTAAGAGACATTAAATTGTAAGAAGATTAGTAGGGAAAAAAAAAAATCATACCAAGGAGTGGTCCCAAAAAACAATTCATACGTTAAAAAACTTGGGCAGGTCCAGAAACGAAGTCGCCAAATCATAGGGTCATCACTCAGCGGCCGAGAGAAATCCCATGATAGACGAGCCATGACAAAGAACTCGAGCACAATTTGAGGCTCTGGTCTCCGCACTTGAATATTTGGTATCAGGGCCGTACCAGAAAGTGGCAATTCCGGTGTAGTGAGAAGCTTCATTCTATATAAATATATACATATATTCCGCTATAAATTAAAAGCTTCAAAATTCTTTGTTTATTTTTTTTAGGGAAGAAAATTCTTTGTTTCTATTCAGTGGTATCTGCAAATAAATGGAACATTTGTAAATTAATTTGGTGTTGAATATACAAGGAGTGAGAAGTTGAATTTTAAATGTTATTTATTTGTTATCTTAACAAACTCATCTTTTAGTTGGGGTATCCATCGGTACATATAGGAAAGAAAATAAAGAAATGAAGTATATGTATTGTTGTAGAAGCTTTCTTATTGGGGAACTAAATTGGGACGCATAATACTCTATATCTAATATTCCTACTTATATTTTTGTATAGTTACCTAAAATTGTAATTACTATTATACAGTTTTTTATTTACGAAATTGGGAAAATTGAGCCATCTCATATATATAAAGAAAATCCAGTCTCATACTTCTTCATATACAACTCCATTATAAAATCATTCTTCAGAACTTTTACGTACCCTAAAATTCTGAATTTTTTTTATAATCTCTCTCAAATAGTGAAATAATCATAGACAATCATGGATATAAGACTTCTTTTTGAGCTGAATCACGCTAAAATTCTCTGTATTTTTTATTACTTTATTATTTTCACACAATTCATTCACAAATCTTAATCGCAATTATCTCATTGACAAAAGCTTCATCAACAATTGGCAGTAGATTATACCATGAAAGTTATGGACATGCATTGAGAAGTGAAGTCCATCTTCCTGGGAATATTCGAGTGGATGATTTGAGAGAGGCCTTGGACACATTAGCAAATCTTGATGACGAGCTCATTATTGGATATCGACAATCTCCCTTTTCCACTGAAATCAAAGAAGCTCCCTTGCCCAATGGATTTAAATTTCCAACCATAAATGCATTTGAAGGAAAAACTTATCCCCAAGATCGTGTAGACCACTTTACCGATCTGATAGAGATTCATCAAGTCTCTGACTTCACAAACTGCAGATGCTTAGCAATAACCCTAACAGAACCAGCTAAAAAGTGGTTTAGAATCTATAAACCCTTTTAGGTGGACTCTTAATTCTTAATTCCTTATTTCAATTAAAATTTGCCACTTTCTTTCTGTGTAAGTTGCCCAATGGTGATAGATGGGTTGTCCTTCGAAATTATTTGGCTGGATACCATGTTCCAGTTCTAGTTCTCTCATGACCAATATTAGAAATGTAAAGCTTATTTTTCAATGCCTATATGTAGATATAGATACAACTATGTCCTCTCCATTCTCAACTTTCTTCAACATTTAATGCTGAGGAGGCCTCTTAAACTAGCACCTAATTTGCTTGAAGCTTCCTATTAAGCTCGATTGGCTTTAATTACCTAGAACCTGATGAGCAAATTAATTTCTTAAAGACAAGATTCTCTAAAGATTAGGAAATTGAGCTATAGTTAAAGTTCACATGTAACTTGAATGCCATTGATGTGACTAATTGTTTTGATAAGAGAAATTCACTTTAAAACCATTTTATACTTTTCCTTACATTATAATTGTAGTATACTTCCAGATTTATAACCCATCACATGACAATAGTAAGTTAATTAAATATTCAAACTTCATTTGCGGTGTTGAATGTACTTAATAGCATTTTCCAATTGTCCACGGTTCAGATTCACAATTATATATGTGCTACTTATGTATAATAATACAAAAAATAGTACTTTTATTATTATTATTATTTTTTAAAAAAGTAGGTTCCCCATACTCGTAAAAATATTAATTAATTAGACGGCCAGAAATCTGAATAATAAGCGACAAAATACTATATCTTGCAAATTCGAAAGAGAATAATCAGTCAGCTTAGTGTTTGCTTATACTTATATTAGTCTGGTCAATCTCTACAATATTAAGAATTAATGTTATCATCGCAAGGACTATTATATATACTAGACAGTATATGCTTTTCCATTAATTGTGGTCAACACTCTTATACACGACATACTTTATTGCATTCAAGTGTAATACCTCTCCCCTTTGGGGGAAAAAAGAAATATATTACCTCTTTTTTCCGCGGTGTAATTTTCTATTTACTCATATATTGATACCCCATCAGCCTTCTAAGAAGAAAATAGAAAAAATTTCCCGAAAAACAAGATTAGTAAGCCTATGACCATAAAAAGAGATCCAAAAACTGAATCAAATTCTTGATAATTCTTTATATGATGCCTTCAGCCTCATCAAAAGCCTTAATTTGTTTTTAGGTTATTGTCACTTTTGCACTTTGCCGCCAATAATGCTGTAATTAAATCATAATATATAAGATTAAACCATCTTATTATTGTCTCCAGCAACTAGTTGAATATAATGAAATAAGTCCAAGAGGAAAAAAAAAAGTAAGGTAGAACAACCTCAGAAATCAATTAAATAAATCACGTTGTGAATTTGTGTCAGTTCATATAGATTGAAAGACTTTATTGACCAAATCATAGTACAGAAAGTTTAGAAAGTTACTATCTGTACGTATATTATTGTTGTATATAAATCAAAGGAATTAATTAATTAGCAATACATCACAAAGATTACTGATGAATAAAGTTAATTTTAATAGTGCCACAACATTCCAACCAACTCTATCTATAAATATAAGTATCACAAATTAAGAGCAAGGATCATCAAGTAAAGAGTACTAGGAATCTCATAAAACTTCTTAAATAAGAAATATATATATATATATATATATACATTTAAAGAGGACTTCTCAATGGTTACAATTTTTTTGTGANTTTTTTTTTCATTTTTTTTTCCCTTTTATTGTAGAGGGGAGCACTGGAAGCTTCCAAAGAAATGATTCGGGAAGCAATCATCAGGCACTTTGACATGAACAAAACTCTTAGCTCTGCCTCTTTTTCAAACCAAATTTTCTTGGCGGATTTCGGCTGTTCCACTGGACCAAACACTTTCCTAGCTGTCCAAAGCATACTGGAAGCAGTACAACTAAAATACCAACTTGAAAAACGACATAATTTAGATCTCTCTGATGATCATCAAATTCCAATTATATTCCAAGTTTTCTTCAATGACCACTTCTCAAACGACTTCAACACTCTCTTCAAGTCCCTCCCTCCAACTAGAAGATATTTGGCAGCTGGAGTTCCTGGCTCATTCCACAGACGCCTATTTCCAAACTCGTCTCTTCACTTCATTTGCTCCTCGTGTGCGCTTCATTGGCTCTCCAAAGTGCCCTCAGAAGTTATGGACAGGACTTCTCCTGCGTGGAACAAAGGAAAAAATCACTACACCAATGCTGGGGAGCAAGTTGTGAAGGCATATTCAGACCAATATGCAGAGGATATGATGTCGTTTTTTCGTGCGAGAGCAGAGGAGCTTGTCGTTGGAGGGCTTATGATGCTGCTTATACCTGCAGTGCCTGATATTCTCCTGCTTTCTGATACCACTAATGGTACGGAGAAAGACCTCCTAGGCTCTTGCCTTATGGACATGACCAAGATGTTAGGAAATTCTATTTCCTATAGTGGGTCACATATTTTGGACAATTGTATTGGGCCATATTATTCTTAAGCAGACCCAATATGTGATTTAATTAGGGCTGGGTCAGGATATCCAACTGGATATGGATACCAATGTGGATACCCTGTTAGTCACCCAGTTGGGTTTGATGGATACCCAACAGGGACTATTTAAAGAACCTATTAGGGTTATGGTCCCTGTAGCCAAAAATAATACGTACGCTCAATTTTCTGTAACCCACCATCAGTTACAGAGAACTCCATCTGAGTGACATAAGGCTTTAGGCTACAGAAGATTAAACCCTCTAGCAATTACAGTCAATTACTTACGCTTCCGCCTTAGGTTCATCGTCCAGACTACGGTATTGAATCATAGACTCAGGTATATTCAATGAATCCCTACTTATCAGTTTTACATGAATGTTCTAGGGTTTGTGTTTGGTATTTGTAATCCCATATTCATATATAACAAGTGGTATCAGAGCGGAATTTCATGTTAAAATTGATTAAGTTTTTGTGCATGTTTGTAGTTTTCAAAATCTATGCCCATTTGGATTTCTAGGGTTTAGATTATACATGCATGATTTGAAATTTTACATGATTTATTAAGTATTTTGATACTATGAGGGTTAAAGTAATTGAGTTTTGGGTCATAAGGTATGTGATTAGAGACAAATAATCACGGATTTGAGGATTTGGCCTTAGGTTTTTCGGGTAACCAAAAAAAAAAAAAAAACTTCGGTGCAGGCCGTGGCGCCGTAGTGCCACAACCCAAGTGCAGGCCGTGGTGCCACAGCGCCACATTCGTGGTGCCGCAGTGCCACAACCCGAGAGGTGGCACCGCAGTGCCACTTCACAGCGCTACAGCGCCACTCTGGCGCCACAGCGCCACTTCAGGGCGCCGCAGTGCTACCCCTTCTGTCACTTTAGATCGGTTTTTGATCTAATTTGAGATTTTGGGTCCCGTTTTGGATAGAATTGAGTCGGTTTTGACCTAATTCGAGGAGTTCCAATCCAAAACTTGACAAATTAAGTTCATTACCTCAAATCCACTAAAGTTAGACCCAAATTTATCCGTTGAATACTCTTGTTTAGTTTTAAGAGTTGATAAATTTCATAAACTCAATTAATTTTGGTTCGTGCTTGTAAAAACTTTATTTGCTTGGGCATTTCGGATGTTTTTCATTGCACTATTTATCTTGTATATTAGATTAAATACGATAAAGCAACATGTTGCCAAAGTAACCTCTGTTGTGTAGTTTTGTTTAGTCTAACATATAAAGATGTTGTGGGTTTGTTGTTAATGCGGATAACTATCGGCCCAAAGGAAGGTGGTTATTTGGCACGACAACAAACGCACCTGTGATAATGAGTATGTGACGGATGTTTGGTTTCCATGTGAGCAATAAATCGGCCCAAAGAAAGGTTTATTGGTTGACAGGATTTACCATCAGTATTTGATTATTGCACCTAAGAGTACCACTTGCAAGTTAATACGTCAGCCCAAAGGAAGGCCTATTAATGTTGCACTAGGTATCTTGTGATGGTAGCCCACCTTATGTGATACATGTCATATTTGCATATTTGTGATTATACTGTATGTCTATATATGATATTTAAGTTGTGAGCATGTTTAATTTATGGTATTATTTTGTTCTCTATACAGTTTCTACTGCTAATTTTTCTGCCAACTTGAGTACTATTCCTGTGCTTACGGGCACAAACTTTAAGTCCTGGAAAGAGAATGTCATGATCGTACTGGGTTGTATGGATCTTGACCTGGCACTTAGAAAGGACCAACCCCCTGCTCTTACGGAAGAAAGTTCCACTGAGGATAAAAGGAACTTTGAGCTTTGGGAAAAGTCCAATCGTATGAGTGTCATGATCATGAAGCGCTCTATTCCAGAAGTCATGTGGGGCTCTTTGCCAAACGAGGAAAATGCTAAGGATTTCCTTGCTGCTCTTGAGAAATTATATCTCAAGAATGAAAAGGGTGAGATAATTAGTACCTTGGAGAAACTTATCTCAATGAGGTACAGTGGCAAAGGAAATATAAGGGAGCACATCATGCAGATGTCTCATTTGGCTGGCAAGCTTAAGGAATTCAAGTTAGAAATCTATGAGGATTTGCTTGTGGCCTTGGTTTTGCTTTCTCTTCCTAATCAGTACGGGAACCTACAGACCATATACAACGCCCAAAAGGACAAATAGAATATTGATGAATTAATAGCTATTTGTATTCAGGAGGAAGAGAAAATCAAAGCCTTAAGGCCTGAAAGTGCTAACTTGATCACTACCTCTAAGGCAAAGAAGAGAAAAATAGATAAAGGTAAGGAAGCTGCAGTAGCTCCACCTGCTAAGGCACAGAAGAAGTAAGATGAAGAAGGTTGCTTCTTTTGTGGAAAAAGTGGACATCTAAAGAAGGAATGCGTTAAGTATAAAGCTTGGCGTGTTAAGAAGAGTAAGCTTCTCATTTATGTTTGTTCTGAAGTTAATTTAACTTCTGTACCTAAGGACACTTGGTGGATTGATTCGGGTGCTACTACTCACGTTAGTGTTTCCATGCAGGGTTGCCTGTTGAGCCAAAAGCCAAGTGATGATGAAAGACTCATCTATGTGGGCGATGGCCAAACAGCTTCAGTGGAGGCCATTGGGCACTTTAGATTGTCTTTGAATTCTAGAAAATATTTGGATTTGTATGAGACTTTTATGGTACCGTCTTTAAGACGGAATTTAGTTTCAGTTTCTGTATTAGACAAATTCGGTTATTCTTATTCTTTCGGAAATAATTCATTTAGTCTTATGCTTTATTCAAATATTGTTGGTACTGGTATTCTTATTGACAATCTTTATATGGTAAATATCCAACACTCCGTTAATGAAACTTTTCATGTTAATTCAAGAGGTACAAAACGAAAATTAACTAATGAGGACTCATCGATGTTATGGTACAAACGCTTAAGATATATTTCTAAACAACGAATTGAACGTCTTATATCTGATGGGATCCTTGTCCCCTTGATTTGGCAGATTTTACCGTCTGCATTGAGTGTATAAATGGGAAACAGACAAACGTTAAGAAGTTAGGTGCCAATAGGAGCTCTAGAGTCTTAGAACTGATACATACGGATATTTGTGGTCCATTCCCTATGGCTTCTTGGAATGGACAACAGTACTTTATCACGTTCATAGATGATTATTCTCGCTATGGGTACATATACTTAATTTATGAGAAGTCACAATCACTAGACGTATTTAAGGCTTATAAAGTTGAAGTTAAAAATCAGCTTGATAAGAAAATTAAGGCTGTCAAATCTGATCGTGGTGGTGAATACTACAGTCGGTATGACAGATCAGGTGAGCAACGTCCAGGGCCTTTCGCTAAGTATTTGGAAGAGTGCGGCATCGTCCTGCAATACACCATGCCTGGGTAACCTAGCATGAATGGTGTTGCTGAATGACGCAATCGGACACTAAAGGATATGGTAAGAAGTATGATTAGTCATTCCACCTTACCAGAATCACTATAGGGAGACGCACTCAAAACTGCAGCATATATCCTTAATAGAGTACCGAGCAAAGCAGTAGCTAAAACCCCTTATGAACTCTGGACTGAGCGAAAATCCAGAATAAGTCATTTACACATATGGGGTTGTCCAGCTAAGGCAAAGCCTTACAGGCCCAATGAAAGGAAACTGGACTCAAGAACAGTTAGCTGCTACTTTGTAGGATATTCTGAAAGATCCAGAGGCTATAAGTTTTATGATCCCACCTTAAAGTCTTTTTTTGAAACGGGAAATTCCAGATTTCTTGAGGATATTGAGTTTGGGAGGGAAGATAAGGTTAGGGACATTGTTTTTGAAGAAGAATTCGTTTCTCTTCCTATGATTGCTATTGGCAATGGTCAGAATACTCAGGATCCTGTTTCTGATAATATTATTGTTCAAGATGCCATCGCTTTAGTTCAAGATAATGTTCAGGAAGTTCCTGTCCCAGTTGAGGTAAATGCTCCTGTAGAGCAAACTTAACAGCCTCAAGAACTAGTGCCTTTAAGGAGGTCCATTAGAGAAAGGAGAAGTGCGATTCCGGATGACTATGTCGTATATCTCCAAGAACATGAATTTGACATTGGGATAGTGGAAGATGATCCAATCAACTTCACACAAGTCAAACAAAGTTCCAATTCTCAAAAGTGGATCGATGCCATGAATAAAGAGATGAAGTCTATGAGAGACAATGGCATTTGGGATCTCGTCAAATTACCTGAAGGTATGAAGCCCATTGGTTGCAAATGGATATTTAAGACCAAACGGGATTCAAAAGGCAATGTTGAGAGATATAAGGCACGTCTTGTCGCTAAAGGCTTTACCCAGAAGGAAGGCATTGACTTTAAAGAGACATTCTCTCCAGTTGCTTCGAAGTACTCTTTTAGAGTAATTATAGCACTTGTGGCTCATTATGATCTTGAGCTTCATCAGATGGACGTTAAGACGGCGTTTCTCAATGGTGACATTGATGAAACAATATATATGGTGCAACCAAAAAACTTTGTATCGGGAGATCCAAAGTCTATGGTTTGCAAACTCAAGAAGTCCATCTATAGTCTCAAGCAAGCTTCTCGTCAATGGTACCTCAAATTTCATGAGGTAATCATCTCGTTCGGTTTTGAGGTGAATCCTGTTGATGATTGTGTATACCATAAGTTCAGTGGGAGTAAGTTTATCTTCCTGGTGCTTTAAGTTGATGACATACTACTGGCAAGTAGTGATATAGGCTTACTGCACGACACCAAGAGATTTCTTGCGAAAAATTTCGAAATGAAAAATCTTGGAGTCGCCTCTTTTGTATTAGGTATACAGATACACCGAGATCGCTCTCAGGGTATCCTTGGGTTATCACAAAAGAACTATATCAAGAGATTGCTCAGTAGGTTTGGTATGGATAAGTGTACACCAACAGACACTCCAGTGTCTAAGGAAGATAAATTTAGCCTCAGCTAAAGTCCCAAGAATGATGTTGATAAAGAAGCCATGCAACAGTTTCCTTACGCTTCGGCTGCAGAGAGTCCGATGTATGTACAAGTATGTACGCGTCCGGATCTTGCGTTCATAGTTGGCATGTTGGGCAGATATATGAGTAACTCTGGAGTGGATCATTGGAAGACAGCAAAGAGGGTTATGAGGTACTTACAGAGAACAAAGGAATACATGCTCACTTATCAGAGATCAGACATTTTGGAGATCATTGGGTACTCCGACTTTGATTTTGCGGGATGTCTAGACAGTAAGAGATCCACATCAGGCTATGTTTTTCTTTTAGCTGGAGGAGCTATTTCTTGGAAGAGTGCTAAGCAGACACTCGTAGCTACTTCCACTATGGAGGCAGAATTCATAGCTTGTTATGAGGCATCCAATCAGGGAATATGGCTGCGAAATTTTGTCACTGGGCTGTATGTAGTAAATGGTATTGAGAGGCCATTGAAACTTTATTGTGATAATAACTCGGCAGTCTTATATTCTAATAGCAATAGGAGCTCATCAAAGTCAAAGCATATTGACATTAAGTTTCTAGCTGTTAAAGAAAGAGTTCAGAGTCGTTTAGTGTCAATTGAGCATATCGGTACAAACTCTATGATAGCGGATCCACTCACCAAAGGTTTACCACCTAAGGTCTTTCACGAGCACATTGCTCGTATGGGTGTTGTATTTTTGGATAGTGTGCAGTTTTAGTGGGAGTTTGTAATTTGGTTAATATACTTGTTGTGTGACACTTGTTTATGTTTATTTACTGCAGTACTTTGGTTATTGATGATGGTTTTCATTGTAGACTCTGTTCATTATATACTATATGATGCATTTCATATTTTCTAGCTTTCCTATTGTGGTTGACAATAAAGTTTGCGGTAATACACTAAAGGAGAAAGATTACAGTCGATCTCAATAAAGTTTCGAGAGGACCAATTGGAAATAGACACGGTAAATCACATTGCATATAATTTTCATGCCACATTCTATACTCGATCTGTGTCATTCGGGTGTATTAGTACGGTGATCATTGAGGGTTCTAGTTGCCATCCAAATAAGTGTAACGACGAGCACTTTGGTTTCGTGCTGATATGTCTGATGGACGAGATTATAACTTCGGTGATATTCAGGAATAATATGGCATATTCATGGCCATACTTCAGTTTTGCAATACAATTGTATTTGGTTCATATGTGACCCAAGTGGGAGATTGTTAGGAAATTCTATTTCCTATAGTGGGTCACATATTTTGGACAATTGTATTGGGCCGTATTATTCTTAAGCAGACCCAATATGTGATTTAATTAGGGCTGGGTCAGGATATCCAACTGGGTATGGATACCAATGTGGATACCCTGTTAGTCACCCAGTTGGGTTTGATGGATACCCAACAGGGACTATTTAAAGAACCTATTAGGGTTATGGTCCCTGTAGCCAAAAATAATACGTACGCTCAATTCTCTATAACCCACCATCAGTTACAGAGAACTCCATCTGAATGACATAAGGCTTTAGGCTACAGAAGATCAAACCCTCTAGCAATTACAGTCAATTTCTTACGCTTCCACCTTAGGTTCATCGTCCAGACTACGGTATTGAATCATGGACTCAGGTATACTCAATGAATCCCTACTTATCAGTTTTACATGAATGTTCTAGGGTTTGTGTTTGGTATTTGTAATCTCATATTCATATATAACACAAGATTGTAAGCTCCCAACTTTTTTCTTACTTGGATTTTTTGGTTTAACTAATATTAGATAGTACTATATTAATACCACTATATATAGTTTATTGTTTTCAATTATAACGTTCACACGTTTCCACGATTGATGATTTTTATATTCCAAAAGTAAAATCACTAAAGAAAATTAAATGATGTTAATGTAACGAATATTTCTCATACTTGTCAGGTTCGAATAAGATAAAACTCTAGACGAGCAGAAGGGTTTGCAACACTCGATTTCCTTCTTCAAAAACTCATGTACTTGGTCGAGATAGCTCATGTACATATATATATTTGTAATGTGCATGAAGATTTTATTGGATTTGAAAAACAATTTTTGCAGGGAAAGATTGGCCCAGGAATATTCAAAAATTTTCTCAAAACAATTGACTATATGAGTGCATATTAATAATTCATATCAAATAGGAATATACAATGAGAATAGATCTAATACCTCTTGTAGCCTATCAGCGGATCCTAGCTTTACTGTGTTCTAAACTACGATCTTCCAATCCAAGCCTCAAGCACAACTGGATGAACGTGTAGGCATTGCGTACAAAATTTCTTAAAACTCACACTTTAGGCACTTGCAATTTTCTCAACACATGAGATTGCAGGAGTTTGTTCTACAGAGAATAGAAAGACACTATTCTTTTTCTCTTTAGTTTATAGAGGCTCTGTAGAAAATAATATGTAGTGTATCTCTATTTTTC
>JXTC01000144.1:610546-659251 GCA_002914845.1 Trema orientale | reverse complement strand
CGATGACGTTAGCAGCATCGAAATAAAATTAGCTAGTTGGAAAAGCAGTAGGAGAAGAATATTATTCAATTTCATGTGTCAAGGTCAACAGGCCAATACAAAGGAAAAAATCCTCAGAATGAGCTATGAACTGCACATACAAATGCCATAATCCAACACAACCACCACGAGTAAAACAAAATTGTGCTTGAAAAATGACGGGTAAAATATCTATCTGAGAGAAAAGTTCTCCAAATTACTAACCTTGAGAGTGACTTGAAACTTCAACCCCTAGTTGACACTGTCCTTAATTTTTTGGAACTTTGCAATGGCAGATTGAATTTGATTGTAATGAGAAACAAGATGCTGCAATTAATAATTAAGAGGTGAATATATTAGGGCATGTTTAGTACATAATTCGAATCATATTCTTCAAATCCAGATACAGCTTTTATGTAGAAAGTTAGAATGATAAATGTTTTGTCCTTCTATTTTTCTACATGAAAACTGTTTCTGAATTTAAAGAATAGTATTTGAATTCTATACCAAACGCGCCCTTATATTTTCATGAGAGGGAGAAGAACATACTTGGGGTTGGATTGAATTCGACAGTGTCACAATGATAGCACCACGGAGGTAAAGAATATAGTCCTACAAAGAGTAACTTAATTGGTGGACCTTTCCCAATACAAATATTTGAATCAGGGGAACGAATACAACCCAATGAAGGAAGGTATAATAATATTGGAAGTTTGGAACTGATATGTAAGTTTGACTAACAGAATTGATACTTAAGAGAGATTAACTAAGTGGCAGCAAATCATACAAAAAAGGAAAGAAACAGAGAGATCGACACCAATTCATAGATCTGGCAAGTTGAGTGTGGCATGAACTCACTTAGCAACAGATCCCATCCACTAACCTAGTCAAGAATGTGTGTCGGAAGTGTGGGTGGCAGTGGAGCCAGTTATCAAATCGACAATCTAAGAATCACTTTGGTGTCTCACATTTAGTGTGGAAAGACTCTTCCTTGAATACTCACATTGAGTAATATTACAAGAACAACTACTAAAACATCCACCACTCAAGAGAACTTAATAGAATTTTTGGTAGAAAGAGAGAGGGGAGAGAGCATATTGTTTCAATGTGGCTTGTTTTCTGACTCTCAGAAAAATAAGTGAATTCCCAATTGCTCGTACGTATCTTTTCTCTTATTAGGAATATTTCCCATTTGCTTAACCAATAGGAAATATTCCTTATTGTATAGGGAGATGATTAGTAATGAATACGCCCAAAAATAAATATGGCATATTCACGTCTTAAAGCTATTAGGAATTATTATGTTTACACTCTTATTTGTATTGTAAGCAATTAATTTACAATATTCTAATCAGTGACAAAATATGTGCAAATATTCATCATTATATTGGACATTGGGCTCCTTTCACATTAGTCTATAGGTATTGGGCCAAGCACCACTATACACTTGCACGCTGATTGATTCTATTCCCCATATAGGATCCTCGATTCCCTCTTGGAATTCGGCGGTACTCTACGAACCCAACTTGGTCCCTCACGATATGTTTGCACAACAAAATCAACAAGGTTAATCCCAACAACTTGCATAAGCTAAATAATGCTTAACACGCTCTATGATCACTCTTTGATATTTGATATGTTATAACTAATTTCAAGTATACTTCAACCAAGTTCCTTCAAATGCTTGGAACATGCTTAACGTCTTCTTGCCCTTCCTCACTGTTTATCTTTATATGATCTTAATCGAACTCATTCCTACAACTGCAACTTGTGTTGTCTCCGCCTCTAGTACTGTATAGTCCATAAACGAGTACTTCCCATAGGCCCATATGAAACATGCATTTAATTCCAAGCAAAGGATCAATATTCCTCCCACTTTGATGTTATGGCCAGCAACATCTGTGCACTTTTATGTCTCTCCATCATATATTAGCGTGCTCTTAGTTTCCTTCTTGTGCTTTGGTCTTCTTATTTAGGTTGTTTAGATATAGAAAATTTATAACAAAGGACCCTCTTTTAGACTTCATTTTAATAAATGTCTTTGTTTTTCTTCTTAGAGCAAAATGATCGTCTATATCATTTTTTTTTTCTTGCATTCAGTATATCAAATAACATTAGATTAGTTTTTACACTCATTATATCAGTTTTTATAATCAAGTTATTTTTGCTATTAAAAAAAATATGGACATTTATTAAAATAACGTGTAAAAAATAATCATTTCACTAAATCCCCTATATATATATATATATTACTCCTTGATAGATATTCTAATTTCCATCGTTTAATTTTGACCAGATTGCGATATGAGTTGAATAATTGTACCTAAAAATCTATTATAGTTAGTGTCTATCTAAATCTAAAAAGTCATTTATTGCTTTTTATAGATAATGAGTAACCTGTCCCTTACATGCTAAGATGGATTTTTACTTTTTATTTTTAAATCTCATTCCATTAATAAGATGGATTATTTCTGTTTTTTTTTTTTGTCCTTTTTTTTCACTCATTCTCTCTATGTGCCATATATATGTATATTTGAGTTCGGCCGCAACTTAATCATGCGTTAGCAAAATGCCACTAACTTCTTAAATGTCGCCAAAGTTAAAAGTTTAGAGATCTCCTCAAAAGAATAAGTTAACAACATTTTTATGGTAATGTCACTAAAATGTGTTTATTTTGGCACCTTTTTTTTTCGGTACAAATGTTACTGAATAAAATGTCACAAAATCAATATTTTTTCCTTTTTTAATGAACACCTAGATCTTGTGTTGTCTCCCATATAAATTGAGTCTCGATATTTCACAAAAGTGCACGTCAAATTTAATAAATTCCAATTTTTCTTTTTATAGTAAAATGACTTGTAAATTTTTTCACTGAATATATCATATATTGGTAGATTTATTTCTATGCCTGAATATATCAATAAACCAGTTTTATATTAATGTATATAAGTTCTTATATGATATACATAATAAAATTGATCCACTTATTTGACAAAAAAATGGACATTTATTTAAATGAAACGTACGTAAAAAATTTTCATTTCACTAGCAGAAGTCCCTTATATGGATGTGCTTATTAATTGTCTTCGGGATAATGTTAGGGACTCCAGCTATTATACTAAATTTTTTGTACCAACACATTAGTATGTATTGTCACCATTCAATTAGTATATAAAAATTTACCATAAATAAATTAAATACATTATTACCAATGAAGTGGTGATAAATCACATGCCACGTGTATTGGCATTAAAAAGTTGTTACAATAATTGGGACCCCAAGTATTATTTTATCTATATATAATATATAGAAAATATTATACATAGTTATATTCAAAAAATTATTTTTTAAATTTTTTATTATGAAATTAATATATAATATTTGAACCCTTATTTTCTTATACATTTTTAAGAATCCTAGACCGATTATATACAGAACCCTATTAATGTATACTACATAGTTATATTCGGAACACTATTAATTAATTTACACAGCTGGTAGTTTGAGTAATTAGCAATATATACTACATATCTTGCAAATTTGAAAGAGAATAAGCAATCAGCCCAGTGGTTGCTCATACTTAATTTGTTCGTCATTATCTATAAGCAATGTTATAACCACAACCGCAAGGACTATTTGGAAGAGCATATGTTAGTATATATGGATATATATGCTTTTTTTAATTAATTATGATTAAACACTGTTTGGATTATACACGACTTACTTTATTTGAATTCAAGAGTACTACTTCTCCCTTTCAAGGGGAAAAAAAATTACTACCTTTTTTTCCGAGATTTTATTTTCTATATTCATATATTGATTCCCCAGTCAGAAACATGCAAAAAGAAAAAAAAATATAAATTCTCAGACAAACAAGGTTAGCAAGCCTATAAACTATAAAAAGAGATCCTGATTCTATAGATAGAAATAAAGTTTATCCTGCAAATAGAAAAAAAAAATTCCAGAAAAAGAAGATTAGTAAGCCTATAAACTATAAAAAGAGATCCTGTTTCTAGAGATGAAAATAAAGTTGTCACATGCTTGTCAAGTTGTGCTTCACTTCTAATAGATGTGTTATCTTTTAAGGAAATTCTTAGTTGTATTGCTATTTTTGTAGCTAATGATATTTCTTAATAAAGAGTTTCCAACTTAAAAAGCCGAAAAAAAAAAAGAAGTCTAAAAACAGAATCAAATTCTTGATCTTCTTTACGTGATGCCTTAAGCCTCACCAAAAGCCTTTTTTTTAGGTGAATGTTACTGTTGAGCTTTGCCCCTCTAATAATGTTATAAGAATTAAATCATAATAAGATTAAAAATTCTTATCAAAGTCTCTAGTCAATTACTTTTTTATTTATTTTTATGAATGGCTACTTCATTAACAAAATCTTATCAAAGTCTCTAGTCAATTACTTGAACATAGTGAAATAAGTCCAATAATATAACGTTCAATTATTTGGTATTGTGTGACTTTACATGGAAGTGTGAGAAGTTGAATTTTATATGTTATCCATATGTTATCTCAACAAGCCTATCTACTGTTGCTGCAGAAGTTTTCTTATTGGGAAACTAAATTGGGCACTTAACGCTCCATACCTTAATGTTCCATTTCTCTTGTTTTGTTCTTCTTTTACTCCTTTCGGGTAATTAATTCCCATATCATTTCTTCTTCTTCTTCTNTTTTTTTTTTTATGAACTGGAATTCCCATATCATTTATTGTGTTCTATATGTGTTGGGCTAGTGGCTTATTTTGACTATGATTTACACGGTTCGAAACAATGATATCGAGTTATGTTGTTAATCTGATATCGAGTTATGTTGTTAATCTTATTTCTTTAGTGAATGCAGCATATAAGCTAGTTGTAATCTGATTCATTTATTTATTTATTGGGAATGTTAAATATAACTTTTTTGAGTCACTTGGATAACTATTAACCAATAAATAGTAACCATATAAGTTTTGAAAAATAACATTTTCGCTTTTCAAAAGTTTCATTTTCATGCTCTTTTTTTTTTTCAGCCACACCTTTTTTTTTTCCTCCTCACAACTATGCAAATCAATTAATTATTTCAAAGAATATCCACTGGTAAATTACTATATAAATGCCTTCATATATATTAAATAATGAAATCTTATTTCTAAACACATCCTCTTCTTATAAATAGAAGGGTTAATGAGTCTTGTGCAACGCGCACATTTTAATAATCATGACTTAAAGTGAAATTCTAACTTATAAGCTTTGTTTATGACTATTTTATGTTAAAAAACTAACAGTTTGTAACAAAAAGGTCATTATTGTAACAATTGCATAATTCAAAAGTTATTACTATGTAAGTTAAAAATTCGGGTGATAAAGTCATACAAAGATTATAATTCAGGGACCTTTGTTTTAACCTTAAATAAAAATTAGATTATTGTGCAGTTAATTTACTTTAAGGTTTTCCTTATTCTTTTCCCCCCTCACCCCGCCCCCTACCCCCCCTATTAAGTGTTTATGTTTTGGCATATATGATGGTGAATAGTGAATCAACGTAAATAGCAAAGGATATTAAAAAAACGTGCATAGTTTTTCTTTTTGTATAGTTAATAAATAACAAAAAGATTCACTATTCTACTTTAAAAAAATAGAAATGATCGCAAATATGATGTTTTTGTATACAAAAGATCATATTCACTATTTATGTTTTTGGTCAGAAATGTAGAACTGCTACGAGTATAGCTGAGTATGATCTTAATTTCCTGTCAGAATTCCATAATTCCATAAGTTTAAATCATATGGATCAGGAAGCTAGAGAGAGTACTACAATCAATCATTAAGGATCATTTCGGGATAGTGTTGGCCTGTTGCTCAGTAAAACTCCCGGGTATCCTTTTGTCAGAGATTGTAAAACTGCTTGCCATCTGTGAAGACCTTCAACTTGCCCGAAGAATATTCGAGGTGGAGCGAAGTAGAAGTGGACAGTGATGCATGCTTTAAAAGTTATTCAGGCTTTAACATTAATCCCCGACCATTACCATGTTTTGCTTTAGTTTTATGAGATGTTGAATTTTTAATTAGCAGCATTAACTACAGTTCTTGTCTCTATATATGTTCCCAGAGATGGGAATAGGTGGCCCATAACTTAGCAAGTTCGGTTTTTAATTTTTCTAGTAGTGATGTGTATTGGGATTCTAGTTCTTGTTTTATTTCTTCTATTGTTGCTGCTGATTTTATGTAATAAAGTTCAATTTTCTCCCTTTAAAAAAAAAAAGGGTGTCTTTTCGACCATCTAATTTAGCCCCACACATTTGACGCCTCTACAAGTTAGGCTTATAAAACTAGAATAAACCTTATTTGAACCATAAATCGGCAGCCAATCAAATTGATCCCAAAAGATAAAACAAACAAGAGTATGATACCGTAGCTTCTATTGAGCCTTGAGATGGGGGCTCTGTGATCATACTGTGGGCTCATCCAATGAATGATTTAAGTCCGACGGAAGCACACAACTCAATGTACAAAATCTACAAAACCTTTTTGGTGATTCTGCATTCTTAATTCCTGATTCCATTTCAAATTTGCCACTTTCTTTATATGTAAGTTGCCCAGTGATTTTAGATGGGTTGTCCTTCGAAATTATTTGGCTGAACATCGTGTTCTAGTTTGACAAATTAATATATATAGTACATAAACTAAATATTCCAATATATATATGTATAGAATTACTACAATAGGGAGGAAGTAAGCTATTTTATACATGTGTATATAGAATAAAGTTTTATATATATACATATATATATATAGGTTATGTAGATTTGTACATAAAAATATAAGTATGTCCTTTCATCCTTAACTTTCTTCATTATTTAAATGGAGGAGGCCATAAGCTAGCCCCTAATTTGCTTGGAGCTTCCTCTTGAGCTCGAATGGCTTTCCCTTATGATGAGCAATTTCTGAAAGACAAAATTCTCTAAAAGTTAATTAAAAAAATTAAACTATAGAAAAAGTTCACATTTAATTCTCCCTAAAAAAAAAAAAAAGAAGAAAAAGAGTTCACATTTAACTTGAATGCTGTTGATGACTAATTGTTTCGATAAGAGAAATTTACTTCGAAGTTCAAACTATTTTATACCTTTCCCTATATTATAATTGTAGTATACTTCCAGATTCACAACCCGTCACATGAAAATAGTGAGTTCATTAAATATTGTAACTTCATTTGCGGCGTTGAATGTCTAATAGCATTTTCCTATTGTCTACGGTCCAGATTCGAGTGTGCTTCACCCGCGCATATAAAAATGCTATCAGAGAGACAATTATACACGTTTATATAATACGTGCTCCTTAATTATGTATACTAACTAATACGTACTACTCTGAAACTTATTAATTAATTGCACAGCTGGTAACTTGAGTACTTAGCCACAATACATACCATATCACAGTCAGCGTAGTGAATGCTCATACTTAATTTGTCTGGTCTATTCTCTGTCAGGATGTCATAACCGCAAGCACTATTATATATGCTTCATGGAATTGTGTACATATATATATAGAAATTGAAAATATTCTTCTCCATTAACTATGATTAACACTGCTTATACACGACATGCATGCTTTATTTGCATTCAAGTGTAATGACTCTTCCCTTTCAGGAAAGAAAAAAAGTACATCATCTTTTTTCCGAGGTTAATTTTCTATTTTACTAATATATTGATTCCCAAACAGCCTTCTAACCTGAAAATAGAAAAGACACATTCCAGAAAAGAAAATATTTTTGTAAGCCTCTAAACGATAAAAAGGGACAAAAAACTGAATAAAATTCTTGATTCTTTGCATGATGCCTTCAGCTTCATCAAAAGCCTTTATTTTTAGGTTATTAATGTCACTTTTGCACTTTGGGCCTCTAATAATGCTATAAGAATTAAACCATAATAGGATTAAACCATCTTATGATTTGTCTCCAGTCATTAATTACTTGAATACAATGAAATAAGTCTAATTTTCAAAGGAGAGAAAAAGATGTCACAAAGAACAACCTCAAAAATCAAGTAAATAAATCACATTGTGAACTTGTGTCAGTTCATGCATTGAAAGACTTTATGGACCAGACTAGTATTAGTGTTAATTAATAGTAATATTCCCAATTTCCAAAAAAACACTATAAATATATCGCAAATTAAGAGCAAGGAACATCAAGTATAGTGTGCTTTGAACCTCATAAAACTTCTCAATAGAGATCTTTAGTAGAAAGAATCAGATAGCCAGAGAGAATGGAGAGCAAGGGAAACTACGAATTTGTAGAGTCACATCCCATGAATGGTGGAGAGGGACCTTATAGCTATCTTCAAAACTCCAAGTTTCAGGTATAATTGTATTATTATTGCTTACTCTATAACCTGAAACACCTTTATGTAAATATATACATCGATACATAATGATGATCTTTTCATATTTTGGTAGAGGGGAGCAGTGGAAGCTTCCAAAGAAATGATTAAGGAAGCAATCATCAAGCACTTTGACATGAACAAAACTCTTGACTCTGCCTCGTTTCCAAACCAAATTTTCTTGGCGGATTTCGGATGTTCCACTGGACCAAACACTTTCCTAGCTGTCCAGAACATACTCGAAGCCGTACAACGAAAATACCAACTTGACAAACGACATCATTTGGATCACTCTGATGATCATCACCAAAATCCAGTCATATTCCAAGTTTTCTTCAATGACCACTTCGAAAACGACTTCAACACCCTCTTCAAGTCCCTCCCTCCAGCAAGAAAATACCTGGCGGCCGGAGTTCCCGGCTCGTTCCACGACCGCCTATTTCCGAACTCATCTCTTCACTTTGTTCACTGCTCGTGTGCACTTCAATGGCTCTCCAGAGTGCCCTCACAAGTTACCGACAGGACTTCTCCAGCGTGGAACAAAGGGAGGATTCACTACCCCAATGCAGGGGAGCAAGTTAAGAAGGCTTATTCTGATCAATTCGCAAAGGATATGATGTCGTTTTTGCGTGCAAGAGCAGAGGAGCTTGTCGTTGGAGGGCTTATACTGCTGATTATACCTGCAGTGCCTGATATTCTGCTACCTTCTGATACCACCAACCCTATGGAGAACGATCTCATAGGCTCTTGCCTTGTGGACATGACCAAGATGGTAACTAAGCCCAACTCTCTTCTTTTTTATTTGGCTTTTTCGGGTTTAACAAATTAGATGATACCGTTTTAATGATTATGTATTTAGTTAATTAGATATATTCTAACGTCTCCCATTTCCATAACCCATAATTTTTATGTTTCAAAAGTTAAAATCACTAAATGATGTTAATGTAACAAGATTTTTCTTTCATTTACGGGTTCGAACAAGATGAAACTTTATAAGAGCAAAAGGGTTGGCAACACTTTTTCCCTTCTTCACAAACTCATAGAGCTCGAGATAAATCATATGTACATGTAAATATATTATGGATGAAGATTCTGTCTCAGTTAGGGCCATATGTAACACTAGCTAGTACGCGATCTTATGTGACCTTAAATTGATTAATGAATCTATGGTCTACAATATTATTTGTTTCTGCAGGGATTAGTGAGTGAGGAGAAAGTGGACAGTTTCAATCTGCCACTATATTTTCCATCCCCAAGTGAAGTGAAGGCCATTATTGGGAGAAACGAGCATTTTAGCATTGAAAGTATGGAGAAGCTGAACAATGTCCAAAAGCATGTTTTATTGCCAAATCTCCAAATGCGTGTATTATTCCTGAGAGCTGCATTAGAAGGACTTCTCCAAAAGCACTTTGGCAATGAGATTATAGATGAGCTCTTTAATCGATTCTCCAACAAAGTTGCTCAGTCTTCCATTTTCTTAAACCCTGAGAACCACAAATCCCCTTTCCTATTTGTCCTCCTTAAGCGCAACCCACATTAGTAGACTCATATTTTATCTCTCTTAATAATTAGATAATAAGTAATAAATAAAAAAGAAGGGAAATTAAAGAGTAGTACCTAGTTGTAGGTAATTACTTCCTATGAGAAGAGAAGGTTCCTATATTATTGTGCGCCTCTTTTCATTTGAGTTTAAGAATTATATTTGAAATTATAATAATATAGACAATATTCAATAAGTTTCGTAAGTTGGTTTCTTATTTGGCTAGGTATAAGCATGTCTCGTCCAATGGTTGAAAGGAGTTTATTAGTGCATGAATTTAATATTTCTGTTCTCTAATAATTATCTACGAGTCTATTCAAAATACTTACTAAGATTATAAAAGGTAATTGATTCTCTAATGATGTTAGAATCAACGAAATAAAATCATCACGTAGGGAAAAATAATGGGAGAAAGTATTCAAAAGATAATAAATATTATTATCAATTTCACGTCTACATATTGTTAAACTCAACAAGTTGATCCAAAGACAAATCCTCAGAATAGGTTATCAACTTCACATTCAAATGCCATCATACATGCAACATAAGCATGAGTAATTTAAAGATGAATAGGCTCTCTTCTTCAAAGCCCAGACCACCGCGCCCCGCCCCCCCAAAAAAAAAAAAAAACAAAAGAAAGAAGAAGAGAATAGGCCGTACAATCTCAAGTGACAGCATACTAAATGTTCAAGTTACGCCTATTATTGACACAGAGCAACACGCAACACGGACTGTTGTGCCCTTAGAGTGTTTGCCACAGGTGTCAGGACGGGTCAGAGTATTCATAGACACAACCTTTAAAGATGGAAAAGGTGCTGCGGGTGTTGTAGCCAGAGGAGACAATGATCAGATTCTTCTACTTGCAACATCTTTGTTCTCAGCACATACCCTGCTTGAAGCTGAACTTCGAGCTGTTGAAGTGGGGTTACAGCACTGTGCAGGAAGGAATTGGCATAACGCATACCTTTTCTCAGACTCTAAGGAGATAGTCTCAGCAATAGTTGGTAAATGTTCCCCGGCATGGCGCCTTGCTCATATTTCTTTTAATGTTATTTTTCTGCTAACGTCTTGTACCTGTAACGTATTTTGGATTCTCAGATTGATGAATTGTTCTGCTCATACGTTAGCAAAATGGGCCTTTTCATCCAAGCGACCTGGTACTTTTGCCTTTTGGGAGGTGCCTTCTGATGTGGCCACCACTCTCTTTGACTTGTTTTATTAATAAATTTGCTTTTCCAGAGCCCAAAAAAAAAAAAAAAAGTGACAGCATAGTAAAATAAAAATCTAGATATATCCCAAAGTTCCAAATCAAATACCATACGAACAAGTGATGTAAGGTCATGTGCGTGACTTGTCATTAAATCCAAGTTACCTGTGCTTTTTCTTCCGTCCAACTTTTAACGGACAACATTTATTTTAGATATACACAAAGACATTATATTGTCACAAATTCGTCAAATCATGAAGATTTTTGAACGTCTATTTAATTTGCGATCAAATAGTCACTGCTTGAGGAATTCGTGGACCATTAGTGCCACAAATCCTAAGATTTATTGCCCACTTTATCTATTTTGTTATTGTAGCTCATAGTAGCCGCCAATGACAAAACCATGATTCTTTGTCGGGGCGACATAAAAAAGAGAGAAGAGAGCAATAATTTGAGTAATGTGAGGGTATTAATTTACATATTTGCAAAAAAATTAATGTTAGAGTATTAATTTATAGAAAGGGATACTGTAAAAAAAAAAACCCTAAAAAGTATAGTATTTTTATAATTTTAACTATATTTTTTTGTCTGTACAAAATTATATATCTATATTTAAAATTTTTGCAAATACCGATTGTATCTAAATTGACAATAAAATTCCATACTAAATATAAAATTCGAATCAAGAATATCTTATTTCTGCTGATAAATAGTTAAAATTTGTTGAAAATAACTTAAAATAGACAGCATGAATCACCAAAATTTATATACAGAAGATAAAAATTTACAAAGATTTCAAATATAGAGGTATAATCTTGCACAAGCCAAAAGACAAAGTTAAAACTATAAAAAGGCCATACTTTAAGATATTTTGCAATTAACCCTTATGGAAATTAAAAATTAGGTTAATTTTTCGAAAAACATCAAAAGTCAACGTAATTTTGTGTCATTATCTCAAACTTTTTTTTACAAAGGGAGTTATATTTGCACCCCTAAATTATATAAAGGCACCTTTCTTAGTAGTAAAATTAACTGATTAAAAATACTCACTACACCTCTTTTCTTAACATAATCTTCAATCCAAGTTTTTTTGTTTCCTTCTTCTTCTATAAACTCTCTTCCCTCCTTAGTCCGATCACAAATTTATTTCTCACATTTCTCTGTTGTTTTTTCTTTTTTAGCTTGAAGAAATTTCTTTTTCGATTTTTCCATTTTCAGTATTTGGTTACTTATCTTCATTTTTACACCTATATTAATAATATTTTTTTTCCTTAAAATGAACCTGAGTTTAGTTCGTACTATGGGATGGATGCCTTCCAATAAAATTCAACAAGGTAAAAAGAACTGAGGATTCCATAACATATAATGATCTTGAATAAAAAGAAAATGTTACGATCTTTTTTTTTTTTTTAAGTAGAATTCTTACACTAATTATAGAGCTCTTCCTTATCCATCTCATATGCGCTTTATTTATTTATGTTCATTTGCTAACATATTATTTAATATAATCTAAAAGAAGAGTTTGGGATCACGCTCCAATACGGATGAAATGGTGTAAAAACAAAGCCTATACCTCAAACCCTTGCAATGAAAATTAACAATTGCATATGATCTCGAATATATTTGATTATAGTAGGTTTTATGTTTTAATGGAAGGATGTTCCCAATATCCGATCATCAATTAATAAAAAATTACTCATTCTTTATCAGGTTTAGGGGGAAAAAAACACTGTTACACTGTTTATGGGCAAGGTTTTTATAATTCGTTATTTACCGTTTCTTTTTAATCCAAGAATGGGGTGATTCAATTCGAATTCTCTTTCATAATATTTAAAATAAGGGTAAAATTATATTTTAAAAATAATTTGACAGAAGATAGTGCATTCAGGGGTGTCAATTCGTGTTGACGGGTCGGGTTCGTGTCGGGTTGAAGTCTAATATATACATAAATTATGTCAACCCGAACCCGACCCATGACCCGTCGTGTCAGAACAACATCAACACTAACCCGACCCGCATCTAAAACGGGTTGACCCGAACCCGACCCGCACAACCCGCTTTTGTGAATAACATCCAACCTACTACCCGATTTTGACCCGTCAACCCGTTTTTGACCCGCCAACCCGCTATGACCCGTATTTTTTTACTTATATTTTCTTTTTCTAAGGCTATTATTGTCTCATTTTAAAATAAATAAATTAGGGGTAATTTATAAATATAATTAATAACTTCTAATCCCAAACATTTACATTGTACAAATTAAATATATCTATAATAATGGTCATAAACAAATTAAATAAAAAATATTTTTATAATTTAATTATATATATATATATTTGTTGGCGGGTCAAACGGGTCATATTCGTGTCAAGCGGGTTGACCCGAACCCGACTCGTTTTTTATTCGTGTCAGGCTGGTCGACCCGAACCCGACCCGCACCCTTTTTTCTTCGACCCTAACCCGCAAAAAATCGTGTCGTGTTCGTGTCGTGTCGTCGTGTCGTAACCCGAATTGCCACCCCTAAATGCATTTATGTCTTACGGGTGTGAATATAATCCCCCTTTTAGAAAATACCAATATATAAAATGACATAAATATACACATGTATCATCGGATACACTTTTTTCTCATCTCACACACCTTCAAAAACTCATTTTTTCGATCAACTCATACCATATATAACTCTAATAATTCATGCCATATTTATTTTTTAGAAATCAAAATATATACTTTGGTTAATTTTTTGTAATGATATTAATTTCTTTCTCTATTTCAGGTTTTCAGAAACTGGCGGGTCGTTTGAGAAACTTTGTGTGAGGAGTTATATGTAAAGATTGACATACTAGATCAGTACTTAAACTAGGTATCTCATCGTAAGTCCAAGCAAACAGATCTTTGTATCCCTCTAACAAAATATACAATGGTTTCTTTTACAGTGAGGCTAGGTTGTTCTTTTTATTTTTTATTTTTCTTGGAAGATGCCAAGACTAGTTGATATAAAGATAGATTTTTCTTTTCTACTAAACAATTCAAATAAAAAGATTTTTCTTTTCTACCAAACAATTCAAATAAAAAAAAATTAAAAAGAAAGGTTGATTTTCTCAACCTTTCTTCCACTGCTTTGACGTAGTCTTGCAAATAGCTTGGGGGGATTGTACTTCTTAGACCTTCTTCCTTAGTTCTTCTTCAAAATGTGAAATTATGGATGGTACAATTCACATGTCAGATAACCATTCACTAATTTAATAATAATAACCCATATGTGACATAAATTAGTAATAAAAATGGGATATAATACTTGGTCCAAAAAAAAAAGGCGGGGGGATATAATTAATACTTGGTAGAGTTAATAAGTAAATTTATAAAGCAAAATTAGGCGAAAATGACATGTGATTCGAGTGATTGAGATCCCGGTAGCAGCCAGAAAAGTCGCCACCTCAGCTCTCGCATCACGTGCATTCCTCCTCCTCTCGCTGCGCTGGACACTAAAGATTACTCATCACTGCAACTCCCACTCTCTCAACTCTCAACCTTGTCTCTCTTCCTCAAAAATGGCCATCCAAGGCTCTCTCTCGTCGCCTTTCTCTCTCCTCTCCTCTTCCAGAACCCACAATTCTTCTCTCTCCTCAGTCCCCGCCGTCGCTCTCTTCTCTCGCTTCCAGCTCAGACAGAGAATTCCTTTGCTCCGGTCTCAATTCCAGAACCACGCCGTCGTTTCGGTGGCCCCCGCCGTTGGGGAAGACTTGCCTCTCGACTACGGCGACCGGTTTCCGAAACCCGATCCCACCGATCGCAGAAGAGCCGGCGTGTTGCTCCACCCGACGTCGTTTCGTGGACCTTACGGGATTGGCGATCTTGGAGATGAGGCATTTCGTTTCCTTGACTGGCTTCACCAAGCTGGTTGCTCCGTTTGGCAGGTGCGAAAATCTCCTTAATTCTCCGTTTGGCTGCCGAGAAAATGCATTCGTTTTGTGCCATGCGTATGCAAAATCCGGTTCCTATTCGAAACTCGCTTAATTTGAGCTTAGGACAAAAGAAAGCGACTGAATATTTCGAATTTTTATTCCACGTCTGTTTGGTTACTGAGAAAGTGGGTATATATAGTAGTAGTTGAATGTTATAGCTGTTTTGGTTAAGTTAGTTCTCACAATGCTATGTTCCTTGATAAAGGTTTTTATTTTCTTAAACTTCCAAAGAGATATATATATATATATATATATATATATATATCTCAGTTCAAATTCCAAGTTTTTGGATTATTTTTGTTAGTTTATGATTGAATTTATGTATAAATTTTCAGGTTCTTCCTCTTGTTCCTCCAGGGAGGAGGGCTAATGAAGAGGGATCTCCCTACTCAGGCCAGGTGACATAAATCGTTTTAACATTGGTTGTTTGTCTAGTATTTTAGTTAGTTATTTCCTTAGGGTGGGAGGTATTCGGTTAAATAGGGAGTTTTGGAACATTAAACAAATTTATTGTTGTGGGTAAGATTCCAATATTGGGAAATGGCTTTCTAAGATGTTTCCATTTGCCAATACCAGCTAAGCAGTTAGCCAATCTAAAAGACTCCAAATTGTTATCGATATTGCTTTGATCTCTAGACTGTACTAGTGATTCCTTATGTTTCAAACGGCGTAATTATGGATAATTATCCCTGGTGATCAATTTTCAGGATGCAAACTGTGGTAACACTCTCTTGATATCTCTTGAAGATCTTGTTAAGGATGGCTTGTTGAAAACGGAGGAGCTACCAAAACCAGTGTGAGGAAATGTTTGTTTTTGCACACCCGTTATAATTAACACACGTTCTTTTCTATATGCATTTCTCTTACTAAAACTGTGTCACTCACTCATTCATGCAGTGATGCTGAGCGCGTGAACTTCTCAACTGTGGCTGAGTTGAAGGATCCTTTAATTGCAAAGGTAATGATCTATCACAGCACACATGGTGCCAGATTTGATTTGATTTGATCTTTTGCGAGATTGGTGCACTATGTGGATACATTTGATGTTAGTTACCCTTTGGCTAGCTGTTTTCTAATCTTATACATTATCCAATTTTTTTTCTATGACTGTTGCTGCATGAATCTTTTGAAAATTATTAAAGTTAGACTAGAAGGTTGAAGTTAACCACAGGGGAAAAGGATTTTATTCTTGGTTTCCTTGAATCAGTTGATTTATCTTGTCTGGAAAAAGCTTTTCCACCAATGGAGCTTTGCAACAGAGCAAGGCAACTAAAAAAGTAAGTGGCAGGGGAAAGTTCCTGAATCACCATAGGATATTGGAGACTGTTATACTAAGGACATGTTTTCTTGTACAATTTTCCATCTACTCCTTGGTGGATTTTCTGTTTCTTTGTTTTCTTTGGTTGTGTGATCAAGTGGGTGCAGGATGATGGGGGGATTCTCTACTTTTGGTTACGTACGTAACCTTGCATTAAACAAAAGAGGCAACCAATCTTCCCAAAGAAAAAAAATACAAATGTGCAAGTCTTAGTTGTTCGTTGAGTGTTTGATTGTATACTGTTACTGGAACGATTCATCTGCATCTTCATAGTTTCTAGCCACTATTTATTTTAAGAAATGCACTCTCTACTGTGTTTTCGTAGGCTGCTGAGAGACTTATTCAGAGTGAAGGTGATCTTAAAAGTCAGCTTGACGATTACCGTAATGACCCTGATATATCTAGTAAGACCCTCATATTTTTATATCTTTTAACTGTGTTCCTTCTTCTCATTTCAAGTATGAATTTTACAGCCATTAAATAATGCAGTTACATAACATTACTATCTAGTTCGCTCATCTTTTGAGTTATTTAGTCTTCTTGTGTGGACATTCACCCTTCTATCTCATGTAATACTTTATTGGCAATGTTGCAGGCTGGCTTGAAGATGCAGCTTACTTTGCTGCAATTGACAGTAGTCTCAATACTTTCAGTTGGTATCTGTGGCCCGAACCTTTAAAAAATCGTCATCTTGTGGCCTTGGAAAACATCTACCAAAGCGAAAAGGATTTTGTAAGTTTTCGATGAATCTGGAAATTTTCATGGGCTTATATTTGCATGCCACTTCTTTTGATGTTAGAAACCTGTTTGCTACCAGCTCAAGCATCTTATTTTTACAGATTGATATATTTATTGCCCAACAATTCTTATTCCAAAGGCAATGGCAGAAAGTTCGCAATTATGCTCAGAAGAAGGGAATTAGTATAATGGGGGACATGCCCATTTATGTAGGTTATCACAGTGCTGATGTTTGGGCCAATAGAAAACAATTTTTGCTGGTGAGTTATTCATCAATCAATGATGATGATGATGCATATGCTAATAATCAAGTTGTGCTTTTAAAGTATCCTATACTAGGTCAAATACTTATTGTATAATTGTCTTGCAGAACAGGAATGGCTTTCCTCTTCTAGTTAGTGGTGTTCCTCCTGATGCTTTCAGTGAAACTGGTCAGCTATGGGACAGGTGTATATTTTTCTCGACACTTACCAGGAAAATATATTAGGTTTCATTCAATGGTTTGAGGTTGGATCCGTGTGACCTTAGAAGGCCAATTTTGAAACATGCGTAATTATTCATATTATGTGTATGTAATCTAGTTTATTAGATATCCTAACCTTTTTGGCTGTGTCCTAAGTTTTACAATGGACACATACCACTCTAGGATTATAGGTACTGAAGTAAGGCTTTAGTAATTCGGTTTTTAATTCTAATTTAGCTTCTTTATACTAGTTCTTGGGTTAGTACGAATGGTATTAGAACCAACTTGAGATCATTAAGTCACGTAAAATGCTTGTATTTTTTTGTTGACGTGCTATACGGCATCCTAATTAGATGAATTTTGACTTAAAGCCCTCTTTATGATTGGAAAGCCATGGAGAAAGATGGATTTTCTTGGTGGATACGTCGGTTGCAACGTGCGCAGGATCTATATGATGAATTCAGGATAGATCACTTTAGAGGATTTGCTGGTTTCTGGGCCGTTCCCTCTGGTGAGGCTTATGTGTATATTTCTTACGACTTTTTGTTGGTGTATGTGTGATGTTGTTTCACTAATATATTCACTTGCACAGAGGCAAAAATTGCAATGGTCGGACGGTGGAAGGTCAGTTTCTTACTCATAGTTAGTCACGGTTTGTCCTAATTTCCTCATCAAATTCTGAAATTTTTTTGTGACAGTAGGCAGGACCTGGAAAATCCTTGTTTGATGCCATTTCCAGAGCAGTTGGAAATATTAATATAATAGCTGAAGATTTGGTATGTTTAGCAGATTGGATATAGAAAGTTCAATTTTCACTAATTGTTCTTTCCTTTCTCATACTAGTCCTCATGTATGGTAATGATTCTTGCAAAACATATTCTGAACGTACACTTTTTCGTGTTTGGTGTTTGCTGGATGCATTCTCATTTTTTCTACCTGCATGACAGGGGGTTATAACTGAGGATGTGATTGAACTTAGGAAATCCATAAGGGCACCTGGAATGGCTGTCCTTCAGTTTGGTATTAAATTATTGTTAATTTGGTATACTGCTGCCATATTTATGATTCACTATTGGAATAACTCGAGTTTCATGCTCTAATCTAGTACTTTTTATACTTTATTGTCCAGGTTTTGGAAGTGATGCTACTAACCCTCATTTACCCCATAATCATGAGACCAATCAAGTTGTGTATACTGGAACTCATGATAATGACACAGTAAAGTCCTTCCATTCCATGTTCTTTCTTTGAGCATGTTGCTAGTTTTGTCTCTTTTGGTGGAGATAAATTGGAAAATATCACATCATACAGTGCGATATAATATTTTGTTATCAAATCTTTACATAGTTATTAGAAGTCTGCCACTTTGATCTGTTGGATTTCTCTGGCTTATAAATTACGGTCTGGAGACTATCTTTAGTTTATGAGGTAGAGTGGTTTATTCATTCCCATGGGCCAGTTAGCTGAATTTTATCTTCTTTTCAGATTTTAAAAGAGAGCCCGCTAATTGTGCCTTGCTTGAATCGCAGATCCGTGGTTGGTGGAATGTTTTGCCAGAAGAAGAGAAGTCCAATGTGGGTGATATTGATATTATATTCCTCTCTAACATTTAATTCCTACGGGAACTTAGTTAAGCCATGTTTAGCATATCTTTTAATTTAATCAGTGATTGAATTGTTTTCTTAGGTGCTGAAGTATATTTCAATTACCAATGAAGATGATATCTCATGGGAACTTATCAAAGCTGCATTGTCTTCAGTGGCCCGAACCACTATAATACCCATGCAGGATATTCTTAGGCTGGGGAGTTCTTCAAGGATGAACATTCCTGCGACTCAGGTAAATAATATATTCATTTGCAAAACAGTGAAATAGTTAACTGGAAGAGAGCTCCTGAAATTGTTTACGACTACAATTTCATCTGATCTGCTGTTGAAAGAATACATTGCATGAGAGAGACCACTCATACATTGCATGGTGCCCATAGTTTAATTTCTGATTGCTTCTATTTACTTGAAAGAAACGTTAATTTTTTGATCCTTTATATGCTTTCGAGTCTTGTTGCAGTATCCATTTCCTGTTTTGAAATTTATCAAACTTCTTGTTCAACTTTTGACCACGTACATTAGATGTTTCCAGGGACATACCTTACCTATGGCTATGGTTAGATTTAGAAAGTAACTTCAGACTTTTTTTCGCCTCTTGCCATGAAAACAATTTAGTTTTGGGCTCAAGTGTTAACTATAGCATTTTATTGAACACAGTTTGGTAATTGGGGTTGGAGGATTCCAAGTTCCACGAGCTTTGATAGCTTGGAGGATGAAGCATCAGCACTGAGGGATATACTGTCGACATACGGCCGGCTGTAAGTCAAGCAACCGATAATATTCTGTCCTTATTACAGCCACGATTTTGCTTTTCGGCAGAGTAGCCTAATAAGCTTTAGTGAATAAGGACTTTTTATTAAATAAACTTGTCAGACTCGAAATAAATTGTTATCTTCAATAAAATGGCGCCCTCCCTTTTGTTTTTTTTTTATTTGTTTATTTTCATTTCTATACTCAAGTCTTTTCCAATAGGAAGGAATTAATACACTCCCACTACAGACCAAATTCAAAATTTGTGCGAGAGAAGTGTGCCGTCGCCCTGTCATTAAACTCCGAGCTATTTACTAGCTAGTAGAATGGATTTCAATTTCTTTAAGCCTCTTGGGTTGGTACAAAACAAAAATCAAGGCGCATTATTGGTTTTCCATGGTAAAGCTAAGAAAAAGGTTTAGACTTTATCAAACTACAACAAATAAGAATTTGGTTCATTTAAATTTACATTTCGTTTATACAGGGAAAAAATAGCTTGTGGCCGGCCTAGTGGCTAGAGAACAGATTGCAAATATTCCGAATTTCTGTAGCTGCACAATAAGAATAATAAATACGAGTAATATAGAAATAGAATGCAAATATTATTGCTCCATGAGGGATTTTTTGGCCCTAGAATTAAGAAGCTTTCTCAATTGATTCAATGCACTCCAATACAGTTGCCTTCTGCGACATTGCGGTTATAAGGGCCTCATGCAAATCCTTGTTATTTTTTAAGAGGGATCCAGCAAACAAAACCTGCAGTACCACCCCCACAAAATCAGTAATCTGAACATTCAGCTAGAATCAAAGTTCTTTTACATATTTGTCCCCTAATTATCAAATACTCTAGTACGTGAAATAGAATAAGTTCCCACGTTATGAGAAGGAAAAAAAAAACGAAGGGATATGCAGGTTGCGAAGGAACTTACAGCCCATCTAGTAAGATTCTGCTGCTGGTCTTTGCTTATCTGTGGTTTGCTTCTGTTGATAAATCTCTGAAGATCAAAATGAAAGGCATGAGTTTGAGATTATCCCTAAATTGTGCGGTGAAAAAAGAAGAAAGCCCTTAGACAAGTGATGGTTATGAACCTGAAGAGTGAAAAGATCAGCAGATTGACCAATCACTTTATCATATTTAAGCCCTTCTGCTGCGAGTCCTGCCATTGACACCACTGCCAACCTGAAAAGCTACGGCAGTTAATCCTGCTCCAAAACTGATAATTGATGCAAAAACTAGCTATATGCATGCTATGATTAACTTTCTTAATTTCTGGATATAATTCACGTAGTGCAAAGTAATTTCTTGCTAAAAAATGTGGTGCCGTACTTATTTATTGGAGTGACTAAGGTATATTGCATAAGTTAAAGATTTGAAAGGCACATAGAAGTGTTTCTCAGATGAAACTTGGACCCCAAGATTTATGTGAGATGATACCTGTCTAGTTCCTTGGCATCCAGCTGCCCACTGTATATAAGCTTTTCAAGCCTCTCATCAACGAGATTGACATGCTCTTTCCCAATATCTAGAGAGTAGCCCAGAATCGGTAGACCCAGCAAATAAGCAACTAAATCACCAGAGAGAACATTGTATTAGGAAAAGAGTGTGGAGCATGGCCGTAAACCATCATTCAAGGTGATCATCATTTTCATTGATGAAGACTCTGATCATATCATGTAAACATTTTTATGTGGAGTACCTAAAAAATGAGCTGCCTCATGTCTAGCAATCCTCTCCTGATAATCCGGAAAGAATGCAGAGAAGCCATTGATGGCAGCTTGAAGAAGCCTAAAAATTGCAGATAAAGCATCACTTTTAGCTCAAGATGACAGTCTGTCTTTGAAAAAATGTTTCTACTTACTTGTATAGAACACGTAAGAATACCAACTAATAAAAATTAGACTCCATTTAGACTTTAGGCTTACCCAGGGGAAATGCTACCCACGGCCAAAACTATTAAAGATATACTCCCAATCAAGTATGGCACAAAGAAGCCCCAATCCTGCAGGAATATGAACCCAAAACATAGATATAAGCCGAAAATTAGTCGGTAAATCTAACAGCTAAACTACATGTGAAAGACTGATGGTTCAGAATACAAAATATGGACTAGATGCAAGTGCTGCTTTGCCAATGGAAGAAAAGACGACTTGTTTTTTACAATGGAAAGGGTAAGTACATCCAAGCATACAAATAATCTCTATATATATGTGCAAACATAGAATTGAAAAAGAAAGGTAGTCTAATTTACCCCAGGAAGTTGGCCAGCCAGAACACCTAAGAATCCAGTTGTCCCCACCACTGTGAAAAGGAAAGCCGCCTGTATCACTGAAAGATATCAAATATATAAACACTAGTTTGAAACCTATGTATTTGGCAATGCATTAGAAAGTGTTTAGAGCCTTCTATTCAGTCGTTTTGTAACATTGTAGAATCACTATCAGAAAAAAGTCCCAAGGGCTGAGTGAAGATGGGTCTATCATTTGGTGAAAACGAAAATTGGTATGAGACATTATTTAAGTTGAGGTAATTTTGCTCATTTTTTAAAGTTCTTCCCTCTATGTCAATATAAAGCCCATCCCCATTTCCCACTCAAATCATAAAAGCGCCAAAAAAGTCTAAAAGCAGTAGAAGTAGTCAAGAGGCAAAACTCAAAAGAAGGTCATTGCATATAAAATTTCCGTTTTGTATAAACAAATCATAACTAAATTGTTAGAGTTGTACTGGCCTCAGACGCGACTATGGCGGTAGGGCCCTCTTTTGAGTAGATTTTATAGTGAAACTCACGTGAATCTCACTTAAATAGAAGACTGTGATGCGTCTGAAACTAGCAATCCTCTAAATTATTTCACAAGTACATACACTAGGGATTGCAATCTTTATAAGAGAATTGTTAAATTGTTAGAGTTTTGCTAGCGTCAGATGCGACTGTGGCATCAGAGCTCTCTTTTGAGCAGATTTCATAGTGAGACTCACGTGAATTTCATCTAAATAGAAGACTGTGATGCGTCTGAAATTAACAGTCCTTTAAATTATATCACAAGTACTTACATCATTTCTGACACTGGGGATTGCAAGATTTTCTGCATTTTTAATTCCTAGAGTTGTCAGCTCCCTCAGAGATGTCTGGTGCAGCACAAACGATGACACATATCAATAGCTTAGTTTCCAACTAAGTAAAGATATGAACAAGCTTCCCAAAGTCTGTTGTTTCATACATAATTAATGTACATGTGTATGCATAGGTTTGTAAAAGTAGCTAACATTCGAGTAGCACTTTCCCAGAACTAGTTCATACTTGTTAATGAAGACTGACCGTACGACGTGAGACATATGGCTGAGAACTCCATTTTTTGGCCCATCCAAGTTCACTGAGCTGATCAAGTGCCTCTTTAACACTTGTGCTATCTTTCTGCAGCAAATAGTCACCCATATTTTTTTTTAAATAAATCGGTTTGGTATTTATATTTCTTTTTATGTTTTTTTCTTTTTTTAACACAAAACCCAAATCAAATTAAACCAATTGTATTCCAATTAAAACTTTGAACTTTTAATCCGAATTTACCCAAGTCAGTAGCGTGGGGAATATTGGGGCTTGTAAACCTTACACTATACATGTATAAATATACATGTGTATACGAAATTAATACAGTCAGACTAAAATTGGACATGCAGCTTAAAAATTGCAACATTAGCAAAAATGCGATGTGGGAAATGTTAATTATAACAACTGAATCGAGATTATAACAGGAAGAACCTTTGCAATGGCAGATTGGAGAGTGTTGAGGTCTACGCCTGGGACGGCGGAGGAAGAAGCTCTGACTCGCCATGGATGCGGAAGAAGCTTATTATAGCAGTTGAGATTTGGGGGATGAGAATCGGTGGTTGAAGATAAGCCATAGAAAGCAGAGCCGAGGTTTGATAGAGAAGCCATGGCCAAGCTGCTCAACATTTTGTGGTTCGCTCTATCCAACTTACGAAAAATCACACAACCTTTGGTAAACGATAAGGTTTGGCGCCAGTGCGCCACTACAATGGTATACAATTCATTAGTAATACTACGTGCCTTAAAAGAAAAAATTAGTAAAAAGCAAAATTTCAATTTGTTGAGAGTGGGATTTGAACCCACGCCCTTTCGGACCAGAACCTTAATCTGGCGCCTTAGACCAACTCGGCCATCTCAACTTTGCTGGTGGTTACCTTAAAATGTTTACTTTATCATTTTTGAAATAAAGTTGTTAAAAGCTACTCTAAAGACAATAAAAGTGAACCTCTGCTATTTATTTTTCTTGTTAGACATTCAAACATGACTGAATAGATTTGTGGTAGTTAATTCACCTTAATAGTTGATTTTTTTTTTTCGGGCTATGGGTCGAAAATTTAGAATACAAACTAGCCTAAATAAGATTCAAACATTTCTCCTCTCACACACTTACACACGCTCCCAAGAATCCTCGAAAAAAAAAAAGAAAAAAATAGTAAGCTTCTTATAGAATTTGAAGTTTAACAACATTATGGGATTATGGGATAATGTTGTTAAAGTTCAAATTCTAATAAGGAACTTGCTACTTCTTTTTTTTTTTTTCTTTTTTTCTTTTTTTTTTTTTTGTGAAGGAGTAAATGGGCAACTACGGGTGCTCGTCAATTGGAATCCAACATATTTTAGCAATATTCTATCATTCGAAGGAGATTCTATTTAGACCACTCTCACGTTACAGCACCCCTTTCTTTAAATTATATTTTTTTAGTTACATCCATACCCTCACTTAAAAAAGGCTTCATCTCATTTTCATTTTCATACACTTCATAACTAATTTTTTGAATTTCCTTTTATGATAAAAAAAAGCAATAACCACGTATAAAGCTCCAATAGACCTTCAAATTTATTAAGTACTTATAAATTTTAATAGATATACTTACCTAAGAAAATCACGACTTACAATATTGAAGATGATGATCATATTATTTCGATTTCTTTTCTTTTTTTTTCAATAATTTTTTTTTTCCGGGGCATTTATATTCTTATACTTGTGTTTTGAAATTGTCCCAAATCATAATCAAATAAGCTTCAGATAGATAATTAACAATAAAGTTTAGATTACTTTTCATTGTGTTCTTTTTTTAATGAACAAGTTCTGTGCCCTGATTTTTTTTTTTTTTTAACTTTTACTACTTTTGTTGCATTTTTTCATGCCACGGGAAATTATGAAAAAAAAAAAGAGAGAAACAAACAAATAATAAATATAAGAAGGAGAGTGGGAGAGACTGCGTATGAAAAGAAGGGTCGAGTGAGTTGTGTGAATCGTGTGAGGAAATGAGAGGGGGGTTGGGGAGCGCACTCCTTAGGGAGAGAAATGGGGTGCCTTTGTTATATGCAAATATATTTACTTTTAAGTTGTCTAATTCAGTCATTGTATCAATGAAGGGGGTGCATTTATTAAAAATTAGGTGCAAATATAGCACCCCTCCTCCTCCCCCGCTCTCTTATCCAATTATAGGATAGGTCTAGGAAATTAGTATGCAAATCCTCAATCCAAATTACCTATAAAAAATAATCTAATCTAACTAGTAATTAGATTGGATCAATCTTTGCAATCGGTTGTGGGCCAATTGCCCAATTTTTTGGGGACTTAATCTTAATATATTTCAAACTAAAAAGGGAAAAAAAAAATCAAAATTTATATGACACAATAAAACTCGAGAGTTTTGAACTCTAAGTCTTTTTCGAATATATTTCTAAGGAGAAGTAGTAAATGAGGAAAATATATGTATATTATTTAGTTGAGTTAGAATTTATTTAATCTAGTGGGTCAATGTCTATATTAAGAGATATATAAGCCAAAAATAGAAAAATATTTGAATATATATATTTTTTATTTTACTTAATATAAGATTGGATTGGTTTGATTTTAATTCGATTTTTTGTTATAAGATTCAACTAATCAATCCAATTAAAATTTAAAATTTAACATCCAATCCAATCCAATCCAATTGCAATTAGATATAAAATGCAATTATATTAGATTGAATTAATTGCTTTGATTAGTTTGGCTTGGATTTTGAGCATCTCTTGGTGCGACTAGAGTGGCATCTCTCTTTGAGTATTACCACATGAACTTCCAACTGTGCTAATGGGACTATCCATTAAGGGCCTTCATATGAGCCTTATCCCATCAAATGATGGAGCACATTACCTTAGCCACTTTTGATTGCCCCACGCCAGCTTTTTCTTAGGACCATTTAGTTATATAGAATTAAATGAGCATTTTTTTTTAGTTCTATAACCTTCTAAAAGTGGAAATTAGTTTAGTAACATTCTTTTTAATGAAACTTTCATGTTCTCAATTATACCCTTCCATCAAAAACTTCAAAATCATCTCAAATTTTTCTTTAAAAAATCAAGATTTAATGTTTTAGTCAAGTTAAAATCATATTTATTGTCGTTTTTTTTTTCATATTTGGAAGATTTAAATTGAATTCAAGCATAGAAATGATGATTTCAACTCTAAAATCGCTATTTTCTTGTTTAAAAATTACAATCGGGCGGAAATTTCTGTCGAACTCAATCGGCCAATCGAGCTTGACTGGAGTCCGATCGATTTTAGACTCGACTGGACCAGTCGAGTATCCGAATAGGGATATTTTAGGGTTTTCTATGACATGCTAACAAAAGAATCTTTTTAAAAATAAATAAAAAAGAAAAATAGGAAAAAAAAAGAGGTCAAATTTTAAAAGTAGGGTTAAAGAAGGTCATAGAACCAATTAGTTCATTTTTCTTAGTACCCAAAAAAGGAAAAAAGCTCTTATATTTTATTTTATTCCTTCGGGGGAAACTCTTCTAAAGAATTTCCCACTAATAAAAACAATCCAATCCCATGGTCGCAGGCTTAGACTAATTGGTAACCACACTTGTCTATAATATTAGATATCTAGAGTTCAACTCCCCTACCCAATAAAAAAAAAAGCATTCCCAAAAGAAAATTTTGTTAGCAAATGACCTGGCTAGATACCAAACTATTTTGACATTGGAGTGAAGTATTATAATACTACGGATATATAACACTACATACACTTAAGATATATGTTTGTCAATTCTAAAATTGATAAACCCAATCTCGTGGTCGCAAGCTTAGTCTGATTGGTAACCACATTTGTTTCTAATATTAGAGATTTAGAGTTCAATTTCTCCTATCCCAATATTCCAAAGAAAAAAAAGAAAAGAAACAAACAATCCCAAAAGAAAAATTTGTTGCCAAATGACCTGGCTAGATACCGAACTATTTTCTGAACTATTTTGACGTTGGAATGAAGTATTATAATACTACGGATATATAACACCACATACACTTAAGATATATGTTTGTCAATTTGTTTCCAAAATAACTGAATCATTGATTTTTCAAAACCTAATTATCCCAAGAGAAAATTTTGATAGTAAATAACTTCGCTAGAAGGAGGCTTGAACCTCGACCTTGTGCTTAACAGCCCCACGCTCTAACCAACTGAGCTATTCCAGCTGCTTTCACTAGATTTATGATCAGAATTGAAGTCGGATGTGTATCCCATGTCACTTGCTTATTGTATATATTTTGATTTATAGATCCCAAACAAGGCAACAAAGTCATAAAATTTGCTTACACCAGGGGGAAATTTTCGGACATGGCAGTTTATGGGAGAGGTATTACCGTATTAGTGATTGAGCAACTTATTTATTCTTTTTCAAAATTGACAGTGTGCATAAAAAATAACCTTGAATAAATACCAGACAACTTAGACCCTTTTTTTTTTTAAGGGACAAATTACATCAATTTTAAAACCAACTAAACATAAGTTAAATTTAACTAGACAGATTATGAAACTCGACCACAACAGAGGATAAAAATTGAGATTTCACAAATAAAAACTAGGGATAATCTTACCAAGTCAAAAATAGTTGCTAAAATAGAAAGCCGAACACCAAAACTTAACTCATGTTCACACATGGCCCATGGGTCATTCAGCTATTCAGACCCAAATTTACTACTACTAACTTTTCTTTGGGCTTGATCAAGCCTCTCTTGCTGCCTCATGGGCCATGAATATTTTCATGATCCTAAATGTAGATGTCGATCTTTTGCACATGTAAATGAACTAATATATATCAGTAAATTAGTTTGTATACTGAATATATCTACTAATATATTTGGTTATTTAGATATAAAAACTAAAAGAAGAAATTTGATTTTTTATGGTAATTTATTTAAAAAATTGAAAAATCCCGGATTTTTAAATTATTTGAAAAATCTCAAATTTTAATTAGAAAAGTACTTACTTTTAAAGTATTTAGAAACATATCATTTTTTATTAATTGATGAGATACTTGAAGTAACCAAGGTAACACTTGATTGAGTACCTCAAGTAACTAGATTTGGGTAACCCTAGGTAACCCAACTCGTTACCTCGAGTACTATTGAAAATTACTAAATTTGAATTAAAAAGTAGTATTTTTCTAAATATTTATTAGAAATGTTATTTTTCAGAAAAATTTTAAAAAGTTATCCAGGAAATTTTAAATAATTCAGCCCATCCAGAATTTTTCAATTTTTCGGTATTTAGGCCTGGAATTTTGTAAGAAGCGCAAATTAAGAAAGGAACATCCATAAATCTATTATAAGGAAGCATCAAAATTGACATTTTTGCAAAAAGCCCCTTTAAACGTTAAGCCTAAACACCAAGTGAAAATTGAAAACTTGGCTTACTAAAAAATAATAATTATAAGAGAACGGTAGAATAAATGTTTTGGCTGGATCCTATTAGATGGTTGTGCTCAATTAAAGTAATTTCAAAATTTGCAAAATTCAAATATTCATTTTTTCCCTATTCAGCTTTGAGGGATTAACTTTTTATTGTAATAGGACAAAGAAAGAAGGTGGACGATTTTTTTTTCTTTTCATGTGCCCTTCATTAATGATGTCGTCTAGTTTAAAGCGAAGCTGACATTTGAATGCATAGACAGATGAAGACTATGCGTTGAACCTACATTAACTGCTTAAAGGTAAAGGAGAACCTAACAGGATTTCTGTATATATCCATGATCCTATCTTCTATTTGTACATACAATACATCAACATTTTTTAAAACACCCCTAATTTCATCTTTTCTTTTTAAAAAATCATGTCTTTTTTAGAAAATTACAATCAATAGAAGAAGCATGTATTGGGAAAAATCCTGTATTTTTGCTAACATAGCTGGCCAAACAAGATACAGTCTTAATTATCTAAATAGCCATGATTAATCATATTTTATCTTATTTGGTCCAAATGTCTTAGTTTAATTATATATATTTGTTGGGTTAATTTTTAATGTTTATGAAGAGTCTATTTGCGCTTCTACTCACTCAATTTTGACTAGTTAGTTTGACAAGGGAAAATTTGAAACAAAACAAAATTTCAAAAATTTTGATTGAAAGTTTCCAAATTGATTATTTTTTTAGCATACAATTAAAAGTAGTTTATGTAATTTGTCTCTTTTTTAGGAAAATAACACAAATTAAAAAAAAAAGAGTTGATCCCTTGAAAAAAAAAAAAAGAGTTGAAAATTAAATTATTTTCAAATACAACAAATGATGTCCCTTAAACCAGTGGGTGCTCCTGAATCTAGCTCATCGGTGGTTTTGATCCCTTTAATGCTTGAAAAGGACATTAATTATATACTTTATTTATGGTCCTGGAGATCGAGAGTCTCTATAGCCTCTACCCCATTATTAATGCCATACATACAAAATATATAAACAACACATTCATTTATCTCTTATTATTTTAAGTGTTTGAGATTAAAATACCTACACAAACATTATTTTGACAAATAATTAAGTTGATGTCCATAGCATTATTATTTTGACAAACTCTTGTGAAGTTGAAGGAACGAATAAAACATGTTCTTTCTTTCTTTTGAAAATGATAGTTTGGCAGAGTTATATAAAATTTGGAATTATGCAAAATATAATAATCAAATATGAACAATATACAATGAACAAAACTGAGTATATTCAGTTGGAAACTTCGTAATTGAGTTCGTATACAAATACAATGTTAACAACAGCAGCCGATATATTTAACTACCCTAAATGGAAATAATGCTGGCCTTAAATATCTTGTATTCGGGTATAGTCTCAACCTAGCAAGTTGGTTTTCACTGAGGTATATCTGATATGCCTTCGTTGCAATTCTACCCCGATTAACTAGTTAAAATTGAGAACATTCAGGCTTAGAGCTGCACTAGATAGAAAAGAATTAGATAAGCAACTTTTCAGAGGGCAAGCTAGTTAGCCACCAAAAACTTAGCCACCAAAAACAAACTCTCCAAATTAAGTATATAGTGCCAGATGTAACTTGGGGTTGGATTACGATAACAACTTTATATATATGTACATATATATATATATATAAAAATTAAACTTTAATCCGATCATAGACTACGATGTAATAGTTTTATAATGTGCTTATTGATAAAGTATGATCAGTAATGTGATAACTGCATGCTGATCATGTGAGAAGTTACAACTGCTATAAGTAAAGTAGTAGCTTTACCTTTAAACCAAAAGTATATATATGTAAACATATTTATTTATGCAATCTTAAATATGAGAAAAAGGCAATCTCGGTAGGCAGATCGAATCATATATGGAAAGTCCGGCCACACAAAGATATTTAATATGTGATCTGGCAATATGGAGCATTTAGAAGAATTTTCAACAAATCTGGCAATTACGCTATTAGAAATTGACCTAAAAATGCGTGACTAGCAAGCAATTTAGGCCCAATAGTCTGTCACCCTAGTGGACAATTACTCATTCGTGTATAATTTACCTAAAACTGTAATTACAATCGGTACTGTTTTCTATTCATAAAAGTAAAAAATCTGAGTTATCCTCACTTATATAAAATGAACTTAGTCTCATAGTTCCACAGACAATCCTATTATAAGCAAAGCCATTATGCCAAAATCTTTCCTCATAGTTTTTACTTTGAAACTCTAAACCCTTTTTGTAATCTCTCTCTACGGACACTTGCCATCTTTTTGGGGTTGGACAACGTTAAAATTCTTCGTGTCCTATGCTGCTTTATTATTTTTACCCACTTTCATTCATGATTTCTGATCGTAATTATCTTGTTGACCTCTGTCAATAATATATATATATATATATATGGATCCCAATCTAATAGGTAACTTTTTGTTTTAACATATTTACAGTTATTTTTTTACCTAATTTAAATTGACATTAATTCATCTTATACGTCTTTTTTTGGTTAAAAAAATGGTAGAAAGAGAAAGAGCATTAGATAATGTGTATTTTTTTCAGTCCAACTGCTCAAATCTGTTAGATAATAATCCATCGATTAAAAAGGGTTACTTATAGATAGGTTAAAAAAAAATACCCGCTAGATTGGTAGTCCCCAATATAATAGGTATTTTTTTCTCCTATTTATAGATTTTTTTTACCCTATTAATTACTCCTATTTATAGATTTTTTTTACCCAATTAAAATTAATATTAATTCATCTTACATAGTAAAAAGGAGGAGAGAGCATTAAATAATGTATATTTGCTATTATTTTTTTGTCCAACTATTCAAATCATTATAACTGTTAGATATTGATCCGACGACTAACAAAAATATCTGTAGATAAGTTTTAAAAAAAAAAATCTATTGGCTTGGTCCCCTATAGGGTCTTTATCTAATAGTTATTTTTTTTAACCTATATATATATATGAATAAAGGACTTTATTAGTACTTGAACTATGTGGAAAGGCTCACTTTGGTTGCTAAACTTTAAATTTTATCATTATCATTCTTAAACTATTAAAAATATTGCATTTTATACCTTTTAGCTATATATTTTGTTTCATTCTTAACAGAATGCCTACATGAGATGCACTTGCCCTTGTTGTTTTATTGATTTCACTAAAGTATTACATTTAAAGAATTCTAAAATGCATTCTTGTTCAATGTGGAACTAATTTTAATTTGTTCCACTAGTTATATACATCTTTATTCTCATTTTTAAACTGCAATAATACTATATGTTCATATTTTTTGTCATGTTAGCCTCTTTTTCAATAGTTTAGGAATCAAAATAAAAAAATTTAAAATTTAAGGATAAAAGTTAGAATTTGCACTTAGTTCAAGGGTCAACGGGTCATTAACCCAATAAATAATACAAACGGAATTGCAACTATTCTTTTCATTTGGTGTAAGGATTCTCTCCGCCTAATATAGATTCTAGACGAGTATTTTATAGATAAGACATATAGAACACTTTGACTCCTTTCCATACGCTTTCTCCTCTTTATTTTCTTTACCGTGTCCTTTCTTTTTCAAAAATAAAATGAGGTCTCTATTATAAATATATGTTGCTTGGTTGATGAGGATTCTTTTCTGTATAATTGGATAAGGGTTAAATAACAAATTAAGGCTCTTAGCTAATCATTTAAACGAAATTCAAGGAAAATGAATGTAGGATAATAGGAGGCAATATAGGCCTCCGATGTGGATTGAAGATTTGAGCATTATTAACAAAGGTGAAGGCAGTTGAGATGTACTATCATTATCCAATTTAATTCTTTTCTCATCCAAACGAAACTATTCTTGCAACAGCTATATAACTAATTAAACAAATTGGCTCTATATGTCATATTGAACATTTTTTTTTTTAGGTCTTCATAGTAAAATATTAATATAAATATATATATATACATATCTATATAATATATGTGCACGTATACGTTTAAGTCTTCATAATTAAATTAATTCGCTAGCTTACAAGAATAGATCATCTTTAAGATATCCAAAAGTCGTTTTTTACTTCATTTGACCGCCAATTTAAAATGTCAATATTTTGATTGTTTAAGAGCCATATGAGTGAAAAAAATGAATTTGCTAATTAATAGTTTATGATAATTGTCTATCAGATAATTAAAGTTATAACAAATCAATTATTAGGTAGACCGTTGATTATTATCTTGATTACGAGCCTTAATTGTCTCATCCTAACTAATAAAATATAATTCCATTAGATATAATTCGGGGACTCTAAATCAATGGGACAGAGAGATATCAAAGTCTAATCCCACGTTCAGATTGCTCATAATCGTAGATTATAATACATTTGATGTGCCCATTATTTAGAATTTGCCCTGACATGACCCCAAAAGGTTTAACTATATGATCTTGCTTACACCTGGGTGCGTGCACAGCAACAAATTTGATTTTGTGTGTAATGTTTGTCAAACAGGTGACATTAAAATGATTAGTTCCTCTTTAATTTAGTCGTGATCAATGTGAAATCAAAATTTCTAATCTACAGATATACGTGTGTTTGTGTGGGGTTCCGGCTATCTCCATCGCTACTTATGCCATAAAAACAAATTGTTTAATTAGAAAGAAAATATTAAATTCATTCTTTGCCGATTAGTGTATAATGTGCTGTTGTCACATAAATTAAAAAGAGATATCGATGTATTAATAAGCAAAGTGGATGGATCAGCCTGAAAAGACGCAATTGCAAGGATAGTATATATGGAGTACGAGAATAATATCATTTTTATACTACTAATAAGTATTAAGATTTTATTTAGTTTGTACTTTGTGTTTTGATTCTTATCAACATTGATTTTTAGATTTGAGATTTGTTACAAATTATATACACTAATACTAATTTAGAGTAGTTAATTCACCAAGATGATTTAATAAACTTATTCTCGGATCAACATTTATATAGTTTATTTTCAATTTTTTAAATAGTATCTTGGTAAATTAACTACTCTAAATTGGTGTCAGGGTATAAATTTGTAACAAATTTTAAATTTAAAGGTCAATATTGATAATAACCAAAACAAAACACAAAGTATAATTTGCACAAAGTATCAAAATACAAGGTAGAAAAAATGATATTAATCCTATATATATATGGCACCAATGTAGGTATTTTTTTTTACCTATCCATAGGTATTATTTTGCCTAATTAAAAATTACTACTCACGTCTTTTTATGGTAAAATATAGAATGAGAAAATATTAAATAAGAGTATTTTTATTTTTTTTTTCCAACTACTCAAATTATGATAACCGTTAAATAATAATCTAACGGCTAAAAAAATACTTATAGATAGGTAAAAGAAAATACCTATTAAATTGGAAACCATATATATAGTGTATATATATATATATATATATGAGCTCTAATCCAGTTAATTTTTTTTTACCTATTTATAGATTTTTTTTTTAGTCATTGGATTATTATCTAATGACTATCATAATTTGAGTAGTTGAAATAAAAAATAATTAATACACATTATTTAATATTTTTCTCTTTCTAGCTTTTACCATAAAAGACGTGCGTGATGAATTTTAATCGGACAAAATAATACTTATAGATAAATATAAAAAAAAAAACCCCTATTAGATTAGTGCCTCTTGTACGTATATATATTCCAGAATAATAATGTTCATGTAGCCATTCGTTTCAAATTTTTGGATGAATTGCTATCTTCCCTTTAATTTTCAGCCTAGAATTGTAGATCATTCTGTCTAGGGGTGGCAATTCGGGTTACGACACGACACGATTTTTTGCGGGTTAGGATTGAAGAAAACGGGTGCGGGTCGGGTTCGGGTCGACCAGCCTGACACGAATAAAAAACGGGTCGGGTTCGGGTCAACCCGCTTGGCATGAACTTGACCCGTTTGACCGGCCAACAAATATATATATAATTAAATTATAAAAATATTTTTTATTTAATTTGTTTATGACTATTATTATAGATATATTTAATTTGTACAATGTAAGTGTTTGGGATTATAAGTTATTAATTATATTTATAAATTACCCCTAATTTATTTATTTTAAAATGAGACAATAATAGCCTTAGAAAAATAAAATATAAGTAAAAAAATAAAGGTCATAGCGGGTTGGCAGGTTAAAACGGGTTGACGGGTCAAAATCGGGTTGTGGATTGGATGTTGTTATTCACCAAAGCGGTTTGTGCGGGTCGGGTTCGGGTCAACCCATTTTAGGTGCGAGTTGGGTTAGTGTTGATGGTTTTCTGACACGACGGGTCACGGGTCGAGTTCGGGTTGACATAATTTATGTATATATTAGACTTCAACCCGACACGAACCCGACCTGTCGACACGAATTGACACCCCTAATTCTGTCTAGCTAATGAAAGAATAAAATTTGGAACTTACTGTCTACTTCACAGTTTGATATGATTAATTTGACATATAAGTACAAAAAGCTATAATAAGTAGTACGAGCACTATATCGGTATTATTCGAGCGAAAAAAAAGTATTATTAGTACCAGTATAGGATTAGTAAATCATATATTGGTATTATTGGGCAAAAAACCATATTATACTATTATATGATTACGTTGTAACTTGGTATTACTGTGTTCTGAAAAAAGAAAAAAAAAACTAATTAAACTAGTAACAAAATTAAAAATTAAAGACAGATTCTTTTAGCCTCTAAAATAATGGTAACGGCAAAATAATATTCTTGAGATTTGGATGTTTAGCAATTTAAATCCTGAAATTTAAACTGTGTAAAATAATACCTCAAGATTAAGAATTTCTAAAAATTAATTTTTTGAGTTGCCTTTTTGAATAACTTAAACTGATAAAAGATAATAATATCCTCAAAATTAAGGACAATAATAAGGATTCATCCAGTTTTAGTGGATTATATTATTATTTTTTCGTTACTAAAATTGGTCAAAATGTCAATCTAATGTATTAATTTTCATAAATTCTTAATCTCAGAGTATTATTTTGGTCCAAATTTTAAGGTTTAAATTACAGAATACTAAAATTTCAAAATATTTTTTTGCAATTCACCCCTAAAATAACTATGAAAATACATCGCAACTTGCTATCATTAAATCCATAATGCAATCAAATTTGTGCATCTTGAATTAAACTTAAATACTATTCAGATTTGGGGTAAGAAACGTTACAAATTTAAACTTGATGTAGGTACGATCGAGTAAGGTACGGGTATAAGATATCCACCCTTTTTACTGACCATATGCTTCTCGAATAATATACATCTTAAAAATTTTTATTATACAATTATACATAGAATAAATAAGTAAAACATATGCCAAATATGTATATATATATATATAAGAAATATATGTGTTTCTTTTAGATTATGATTGTTACTTCAAATCTTAGTGAGTACAAAGGATTTATCTGCATGTAATCCTATAACCTGATGGTCAATACTCGCACCTTACTTTTTTTCAAAACGGATAAGTGGATTTAAAAAAAAAAAAAAGGAGTATGACTCATTTCTTTAGAATATTGGGTCGTGAAATATGCAATATTCTACACACACGCTACTCGTCATTGCGAGACAGACATTATAACATCGGTTCCTCTCTATAAAATGAATAATTTTTAAAAACAAAAGAAAGCTATTTTCGATATACTTTAATTTTGCTCAAAATAATATATAAGAAAAATTGTTAAAAGAAAAAAAAGTCCCGACTTCTGTGATAGTGCAAATAAAATAGAACAATGCTTTTGTCACGACACGACGATGGATGACTGTGTTACCAATTAAGCATGTAAAACTCCCGAAAATTTTAAGGGTATTTCAGTCTTTTGACCATATTTTAAAAAAAATAATAATTAAAATTCGAATTTTGGGGTTAAAATGTAAAAATTCTTGAAACAGTGACTAAATTGTAAAATTTAAGGACTTAATTAAATCGAAAAACAGGGACTTATGTGCAATTTCTTAAAAATTGCACAGCCCATTCGGTCCAAGATATGTGGCCAGCTCTCACAATCCCTCGGTTCTCTTTCCCTCTCTCTCTCTCTTTCTTCCCCAATTCCTCTCTCAGCCGAAATTCGACGAAAACGCCAAAAAATCGGCCAAGCTCCGTCGACCCTCCTCCAATGACTTTCAGGCCATGCCACCACCACCACCAGCCGAACCACAGATATCGACAACCCTCCCTAGCCAGAGCCCCGTCACTTGAAAACGCCTCCGTCACTGCTAATGACGCGAAGAAGCCACAGACTCATTTGCTCACTGGCGCCGATTCTGGCAACAACAGACCTTAAAATCGGTCTCGACCAATTCGTCTCAATAGGGGCAAACTCATGGTATGCATCTCGCAGCTCGATTTTTCCCCGTTTGATTTCGATTTCGTTGGACAGTTTTATGTAAAATTAGTTCCGAAGTTGATTTTTCAATCGGACCATTAGATTGTAAAACTAATATTATTTTTGGAATGTGCATAAGAAATGATAAAAAATGAGATGTATATTAACTATATTTCGAAAATAGCATGAAAAACGAGATCAGATGGCTCAGATTTGTCTCGTTTTGTGTGTCTGGGCCTGGTTTCGGCCCAAGCCCAAATCGGTCGAATTATACGTGTAACCTAGCTAATTTAGGTGCTAGAAATTTAGTGGTGTTGTCCGTTTTGTGATTTGAAACTCCGTTGGAAAACCGAACTTTTGAATCAATCGATTGAGGGTTCAAAAAAGACCCCCGACTTTCCAAATGATCCTCAAATAACGTCAAATGCTCTTTATAGTACCGTAGTGTTATCTAGTCACTCATTTGAGGTAGGTATCCGATTACTTTATTCTAAAATTAGTTTAATTATGAATTTTATATATTTTAAATAAATATAGAATTTCGTGAAATATTTTGTAGAAATGGTATTTATACCTATTTTAAGTTGATTTGAGAATTAAACTGCATGAGAAGTACGTCACATTAGTTGGCATATTATATATACTGTTTTGAACTGTTTTTTGCATGAAATTGGATTTTTGGGTTTTGATTGAAAACGACCGTTATATTGCCGAAATTTCTAGAATGTCCAAAGCAATTGAGAACTCAGTTTTGAGGACTAAATATTATTTGACTAAAGAATACTGCATGGTTATTTTATGATTTTGTGGAAATAATGCATATCCATATTCTGTCATTCATAGCATTTTCATGCATTCACACACTTACGTAGTCGTTGGATTTACGGTCGCTTTTATAGGTGGCTTGGACTTATGGGTGACCTACTAGGATACCTTGGACATCATGATTGCATACATAGTTATATGTTAGCTTGAATAGATATATATTGGTTTTGATATGATATTTTACAATGGTTTAGAATGTTTGAACCTTTAGACAATGATTTTACTTGGATTTAGTGAATCGTTTTGAATGGATAACTAACCATATATGACTTTTAAAGTGAGTATATTTATTAAATATAAAAACTTGTAATCGATTCTCTACTGAACTTAAGCTCACCCCCTTTTTTCCCTCAAGTAGTACTCAGTATGATTTGGACAGGGAGACTCAGAGTGAGGCATTGAAGGCTTACTAATTTATTTATATTTTGGAAAATTCTTACTAGACTTGTGCATTATAGACTTGAGTACGAATTTGGATTGAATAATAACTAAGTAAGCTTAATTATGAGATTTGGACATGACTTGTATAACATATGTCTATGTTTGAGTATGCGATGAATGCTCGATGCATGACTACTGAACATTTGTTTTATTTATTGTCTATGTTCAATGAGTGACGCATAACTGTGGGTTTTATTTCAATTAAATATTTTATAGAGGCCAAATGAAAAATTAGAAGTCCCGAACGTTTTTAAACTTTTTTAAAAAAATTTTCCTATTATTTCTATTTTATGAAATACCCATTCTTCCATTGACCCCGGCCTCGGGTCGTGATAGAAAAGTTGGTATCAAAGCTCGGTTTTAGTTTAAAATACTCAAAGGTTGTCACTCATTAAACTAGACTGGACATTTCTTTTTATATGAATCGTGCATCATCATCATCTTACTAATACACTGTATATATCGAAATACAAATAAAAAAAATGGCTCCAAGAAGAAGAGTGCCTCTCCCTGAGAGAGAACAATATGCTCCTCCATAGTAAGATCCACCTGCATTTGATCTGGTTGGTGCTCTCCAGCAAGCTATGCAGAGAATACCTAGTCTCATAACCAGGCCAACTCCTGAAAATAATCGGTCTAGCAGTTTCAAGGAGTTTGTAAGCTAAACCCACTGAACCTTTATAGAGGACACGACCCCATAGCAGCACTGAGGTGGCTTAAGGAAGTTAAGAAGAAATTTGTTACTATAGTAGTGCCAGGAGAGTAAAGAGTGAGCTTTGTGATGTACTTGCTCCAAGATGTAGTTGATCATTGGTGGAACACCGTAAAGTTGACTCAAAACACTACTACTATGACTTGGGAGCAGTTCGATGAAGTGTTTAGAGGATAGTATGCTAATGATGATCATATAAATGAGATGCAGCAATAGTACAATAATCTACGTCAAGAGAGCATGACCGTTGACGAATATTATGCAAGGTTTATGGAACTTTCTCAGTATGCCCACAAACTGAGGACTCATTTGAGACTTCAAGTGATCTAGCTCAGAATCAACATGAGGTCAGAAATTTGCAGTAGACTTGAACCATTTCTAGTCACTACTCTTATTGATGCATATGACATAGCTCATCAGATTGAGGCTACGATGGCTAGAGAAAGAGGAACTAGTGGTGAAAATAAAGAGAAAGATAATGAAGGAAAAATGAAGAAAAGTCATAATCAAGGGCAAGGACAAGGCTCACATAGTAGTGGACATAATGGTGGTTTTAGTTCATCAGGTAGTGGACGCTTTGCCCCGTATTCCTACCTCAACTATGGCCAATAAGACCATTTTATGAGAAATTGTCCACAGATTTTGCAGAATTCTCCATCGACTTCTAAGGGACTACAGGGGGGCTAAGCAGCCTAGACACCCATCCCTAGTCAGCAAACTAGGCCTGCTCAATTCCAGAGCTCAGCTCTGACTTTCAACTCCCCAACCCAGTATCAATATCATCCCTAGGGTTCTAGCTACACCCTAGGGCGCCAAACCCCTTAGGCATTGGGAACTCAAGGAGATTATGGTCAATCTAACAACAGGACTCTTGGATCTCGTAGTAGCCCTCCGGGTAGAGGCAGAGGAAATAAAGGAAAGAGAAAGGCTCAAGCCTATACGGACACCGAAATAAGAGAATATGACTAGCCTGGACATGGAGTGGTTGATGATATGATCTTACTTTATCACCCTTAGGCTTATGTATTGTTTGATACTGGTACATCGCATTCTTTTATATCTGTATTATTTGCTAATATGTTAGGTTTGAAATATGAAACTTTTGATCCTCCTTTGAACCTTGATACTCCTTTGGAAAATGTCTATGGTGTGTCTATTATATGCAACTCTTGTACTATCATAATTGATGGTTGTGAATTATTGGCTAATTTGATTGTGATACCTATGGATCAATTTGACGTGATTCTTGATATGGACTGGTTGTCCAAATATTGATCTATAGTGGATTATCATAGTAGGAAAGTAACTCTTTATTCTGAAGATAGGTATTAAGTTGTATATCAAGTTGGTTTGAATCTAATAAAGTCCAGTCCTCTTCTGAGATCGTGTATTAATAGGAGAAAGAAATTAAAATGTTACAGAAGTTTGTTTACCATCGATGGTGAGATGGGAACTGTAGATCAATATCCATGGATATCAGTGATTAGTGAGTTTCCAGATGTTTTTCCAGCGGATTTACCTGGATTACCACCTGATAGAGAGATTAAATTCTCTATTGACTTAGTTCCTGGAGCTCAACTAATTTCTATTCTCGCTTATCGAATGGCTCCCTCACCTTGGGGTGCTCTAATTCTTTTTGCGAAGAAAGCTAATGGCACACTTAGACTTTGTGTGGATGAAAGAAAACTAAACTAGCTTACGGTAAAGAATAAGTATCATTTGCCAAGGATTGATGAATTATTTGACTAGCTCGGTGGATCAAAATTCTTTTCCAAGATAGACTTGAGGTCTGGATACTACAACTGAAGATTCGTGAAGAAGATATACTGAAAATAGCATTCATGACTTGATACGGTCATTTTGAGTTTCTGGTTATGCCTTTCAGATTGATGAATGCACTTGCAATGTTTGTGGACCTTATGAACAGAATTTTCAGGCCTTACTTGGATAGATTTATGGTTGTATTTATTGATAATATCCTAATCTATTCCAAGACTAGGGAAGAATATGCTGAACACTTAAGAGTCGTGCTTCAGACTTTGAGAGATTATCAGTTATATGCTAAGAGATCAAAGTATGATTTTTATATAACAAAAGTAAAATTCTTAGGGAATGTGATCTCTCAAGATGGTATTTCAGTCGATCCCTCCAAGATAGAGTCTGTTCTAGGATGGGAGAGACCAAGGAATGTGACTAAAGTACAAAGTTTCCTTGGTTTAACAGGATATTATCGTTGTTTCGTGAAGAACTTCTCGAGCATTGCATTTCCTTTAATCAAGTTAACTAGAAAAGATGTCAAGTTTGTCTAGAATGACAAGTGTGAGACAACATTCATGAAAGTGAAAGAGAAACTGATAACTGCACATGTTCTTATTATTCATGATAGTAGTGAACCTTATGTGGTGTACACAGACACTTATGGTTTAAGACTATGATGTGTTTTAATACAGAATGGCAGAGTTGTAGCTTATGCTTCCTAACAGTTAAAAGCACATAAGAAGAACTATCCCACTCATAATTTAGAGTTGGTAGCTATGATCTTTGCACTCAAGATCTGGAGGTGTTACCTATAAGGTGTTAAGTTTGATATCTACTCTGATCACAAGAGTTTGAAATACCTCTTTACTCAGTGGGACTTGAAGTTGTGACAGATAAGATGGACTGAGTATATGGAGGAATATAATTTTAATCTTCAGTACCATCCTAGAAAAGCAAATATGGTAGCCTATGCCTTGATCCATAAACCTCATGGCATGCTTGCTTCCTTAGTACTTAAAGAGTGGAAAAATTCAGTCATTATTGACAATTATAATTTAGAGTACTTCGAGAAAAATTATATTGCTTGTGTCAGTAATATAGTGACTACTCCCTCACTTCTCCAGATAGCTCAGCAGAGTCAATGGCAAGATCAAGAGTTGAGGAAAATCTCGAACCAACTCTAGAATGGTGAACAACTAGATAGTTGGAGCACTAATAGAGAAGGATTTGTACTTTTCAATAGAAAGTTAGCTGTAGCTAATGATCCACACCTTCGAGAGTCTATCTGGACCGAAGCTCACAAATCCAAGTATGCAGTACATCTTGGTAGTACTAAGATATAATATGATTTAAAAATGTAGTATTGGTAGAAAGGCATGAAACGAGACATAGCTATTTTTATGGCTAAGTGTATGACTTATCAGCAAGTCAAAATGGAACATCATAGACTTGCTGGACTACTTCAGCTATTACCTATCCCAGAATGAAAATGGGATAAGATTACTATAGACTTTGTAATGGGATTGCCAAGGACTCAAAGGAAAAGTAATGCGGTCTGGGTAATTGTTGATCGAATAACTAAGACTACCCTACTTTATACCAGTTCGGATTGATTTTTCTCTCAATAAACTCAGTCGTCTTTATATAGATCATATTGTTCGCTTGCATAGAGTGCATTTTAGCATAGTTTCTGACAGAGATCCAAGGTTTACATTCAAATTTTGGAGAGCTTCGCAGAAAGCTTTGGGAACATAACTGAATCTCAGTACAGCTCATTACCCTCAGATAGATGGTCAATCTGCGAGGTCTATTCAGATTCTAGAGGAAATGCTTCGCTCATATATATTAGACTTTGGTGAAAGTTGGAATGATCACTTGTCATTAGTGGAATTTACTTAAAACAACAGCTACCAACCAGTCTTAGTATGGCACCATATGAGGTATTGTATGGTAGGCTATGTAGGTCACCCTTGTGTTTGGCTGACGCAGAGAAACGAGTTACTCTTGAGCCAGAATTAATATAAGAGACTACTAAAAAGATTAATATGATAAGAGAAAGACTTAAGGTTGTTTAGAGTCATTAAAAGAGCTATGTAGATCCCCTACGGCGTCAAGTAGAGTTTGATGTTAATAATAAAGTATTCCTAAAAGTCACACCAAGGCGCAAAGTCACTAGATTTGGAGTTAAAAGAAAGTTAGTTCCAAGGTGCATTGGGTCATTTGTGATTACTGAAAGAATTGGTCCAGTAGCATATTGATTAGATGTACCACCATAGTTGAGTCATGTGCACAATGTCTTTCATGTTTCAATATCGAGGAAGTTCATTCTTAACCTGTCCAATGTGATTCAGTATGTAGAAATACATATTCAAGAGGATGTCACTTACAGGGAGCAACCAGTTCGAATGTTGGGAAGAGAACTCAAAGTACTTCACAACAAAGAAATTCTACTTGTCAAAGTTTTTTAGAATTACCACAAAGAAGAAGAAGCTACTTGGGAGCTCGAGACAGAGATGTATGAAAAATACTCTTATCTGTTTAATTTTCAACTTGAGGTTGTACTTTGAATTTATGCCTTATACTTGAACTTCGGGACAAAATTCTTATAAGGAGGGAAGGATGTAAAACCTCTGAAAATTTTAAGAGTATTTTGTTCTATTGACTAATATTTTTCCCCAAAAAAATTCCAATTCAAATTTTTGGGTTAAAATGTGAAAATTCTTGAAATAGGGTCTAAATTGCAAACTTTAAGGACTTAATTGAATGAAAATTCAAAAAAATAGGGACTTATGTGTAATTTTTTAAAAATTACATAGCCCTACAAGGCCAAGACACGTGGCCTGCTCTCACTCTCTCTCTCTCTCTCTCCTCCCTGATTCCTCTCTCAGCTGAAATCCGACAAAAACGTCGAAAAATCAGCCAAGCTCCGTCGACCTTCCTCCGGTGAGTTTCAGGCCGTGCCACCACCACCAGCTGGACCGCAGACGTCGACAACCCTCCTAGCTAGAGCCCCATCGCCTAAAAACGCGTCCATCGCTGCCGATGACGTGAAAAAGCCCCAGACATATTTGCTCGCTACTGTTGATTCTGGCAACGATAGACCTCACAATCGGTCTCTACCGATTCCTCTCCTCACGGGTAAGCACATGGTAACTATCTCGTAGCTCGATTTTGCCCCGTTTGATTTCAATCTCGTTGGACAGTTTTATGTAAAATTAGTGTCTTTGTTAACTTTTCGATCGGGTGGTTAGATTATAAAATTAATATCATTTTTGGAATGTACGTAAGAAATGATGAAAAATGAGATATATATTGACTATGTTTCGAAACGGGCACGAAAAACGAGATTGAATGAGTCAAATTTACCTCGTTTTGCGTGCTTGAGCTGGGTTTCGGTCTTAGCCCAAATCGGTCAAATTATATGTCTAACCTAGCTAATTTGGGCACTATGAATTCAATGGTGTAGTCTTTTCATGATATGAAGCTCCGTTGGAAAACCAAACTTTTAAACCAATCGATCATGGGTTCAAAAACGACCCATGATCCTCCGAACGACCCCTAAACAACGTCAAACACTCTTCATGGCACTGTAGAGCTATCTAGTTACTTGTTTAAGGTATGGATTCGATTACTTGGTTCTAAAATTTGTTTAATTTTGAATTTTACATATTTTAAATACATATAGAATTTCGTGAAATATTTTGTTAAAATAGTATTTATACTTGTTTTGAGTTGATTTGAGAATTAAACTGCCTGGAAAACACGTCACACTGGTTGGCGTATCATATATACTATTTTGAAGTATTTTTTGTAGGAAATTAGATTTTTGGGTTTTGATTAAAAACAGCCATTATACTAGCGAAATTTCTAGAAATTCTAAAAAAATTGAGAACTCAGTTTTGATGACTAAATATTGTTTGATTAAAGAATGCTATATGGTTATTTTATGATTTTGTGGAAATGGTGCATATCCTTATTCTGTCATTCATATAGCATTTACATGCATTCACACACTTATGCGGCCGTCGGACTTACAATACCCCACATTGGGTGCTTGGACTTATGGTCACCTTTATAGGTGGCTCGGACTTACAAGTGACCCACTAGGATACCTCGTTCATTATGATTACATACATAGTTATATGTTAGCTTGAATAGATATATATTGGTTTTGATATGATATTTTACAATGGCTTGGAATGTTTGAACCTTTGGACAATGATTTCATTTTAATTTTGTGAATCGTTCTGAATGGATGACTAACCTTCAATGTGAGTATATTTGTTAAATATTAAAATATGTAATCGATTCTCTACTAGGCTTTAGCTCGCCCTATTTCTTTCCCTCAGATGGCACTTAGTGTGATTTGGATAGAAAGACTCTGAGTGAGGCATTAAAAGCTTTCTAGTTTGTTTATATTTTAGTAAACTCCTACTAGACTTGTGAATTCTAGACTTGAGCAGGAATTTGAATTGAATAATAACTAAGTAAGCTTAATTGTGAAATTTGGACATGATTTATATAACCTATGTCTATGTTTGAGTGTGAGATGGATGCTCAACGCATGATTATTGAACATTTGTTTTATTTATTGTCTATATTTAATGAGTGTCACATAACTGTGTGTTGTATTTCAATTAAACATTTTATAGAGGCCAAATGTAAAATTAAAGTTCTGAACGTTTTTGAACTATTTTTAAATTTTTTTTCTTTTTATGAAATACTCATTCTACCACTGACGCAGTCTGAAATCATGATAAAGTACCACTCAGCAAAATATGTTCTGGCATATTTATATATAAAAATAAATATATTATTTAGGGGCATGGATATAGTCCCCTTAAGGGGACTGGTCTCGGTCATAGTTTAACCAATACATATCACGTTTGACTAATACAGCATTAGTTACAACATGATTCGTATTAGTCAAAATATAAACGAGACCGGTTTTATTAAGAGAACTACAACATCCGTGCCATTGTTCGGTATTTATATATATAATATATATATATGCTGCTCCAAAAGCTGCTCAGCCAACAGGTTTGACCAATCAGACTAAGGAAACGTTACTGTTACACTGAATATCAGGGAGAAACCAGCAGTATTAGATCTTTTAATTAATAATTTTTTTTATTTAGAATTAAAAAAAAAAAAGGAAAAGAAAAACTAATTGGCACACATTTTCAGCTCCACGAATTTCCAGCGTCAAAGAAAGGTGTGGTCCTTGGGTTGAGTGTATAAATATAAACTACACATATATATATATATATTATTGACCTGGCTTTCAGTTTGATACGGCAGATGATATGATTGGTTTTGCTGACATATATTCTATGCATGCACGCCTATTTAGTTCATTTTCTTTGACTAACCAAAAACTTTCTTTTCAGTTTTACCAATTCTTTTGTTTTTTGTTTTTTTTGATAGAATTGTTTTACCAATTCAATTCACACCATTATTACCCACTTCATTTCAATTTTCACATCCATAATAGTTCCCTTTTTATTCATGAAACTAATACTCAATTTCAGTTATATATAGTGCTACTCGTTTAGCCATGAGATACCAAAATGTTACTCCATTAATATTAAAGCATGTACTTGAATCGTTTTGCTTATTGTTTAATTTTATTTATTTTGCAACTCTGTTATAATAATACGGAGGGTAGATGATTTCGTTTTTTCTTTTAATTTTGATTAATTATTATGTGCAAGTTCTTAGTCCATGAGTAATGCTATCATATCAACAATGGGAGAATAAGGTGATTTTTTAAGGGACTACAATAATTTGTTGGTGCGATTTTCAAAACCTCTCAACCGCAGCTATCTAATTATACGACGGATTGGTTGGTTATTTAGTGGGCAATTCGGGTAGTTAAATTATTCAAAAATCAATTTTTTTGGTAAATTTTTATAATCTATCTCATAAAATAAACTTAATTTTAAACAACAAAATATAAATAATACTAATTCACATCATAACAAAGTTCTATAGTTAGTACTTATTAATACTTCATATAATCTAACAATTCTTCATAATGCGTCTCATAATTAAATAGTAGATTTCATAAATAATATCTTTATTTACAAAATGTGAACTTTTAATTTAGACATAATGAAATAAAAAATTTAGTCTCCCACATGTGAACACTTCACACGAACAATTCTTTATTACTCATTATTAGTCATGGAAATTTTTAGACGTTTGCATAATAGAAAACATAAACATCACATGTATATAATTGAGACATATTATAAAATTTATTAACAACATATAGATAACACTTAAATCTAATAAACATTGTTTAAAATGTCAAACAAAGAAACTGCTTTCTATGGCATATTCCTAACAATCTCCCACTTGCCCTTTAAAGCAGATGTGATATATTACGCAGTCCCATTCCTTCTAGGTGATCCTCAAATACTTTGATTCTATCAGTGAATTAATAAAAGTCTAAAAAAATTAGTTAGTAAAAATTAAAAAACACCAACCAAAAAAGTGCAGAATTAAAACTAAAGATTCCTTTTTAATTTGGCGGATGCTAAGGTTTGAAACCAGCCGCCTACAAATAAAAACTTCAGCTGCTTGTTTACCTTGGCGAGGCGATTTCAAGCCATAAAGCATGTTCGATACAATATTCTATAGTTTTTTGCATGTGAATATTTTATGAAAATGAAACACAACGATACTTTTTCTTTCTTTTTTTTTTTTTCTTCAAAATCTATTGACCAAGACAAATGAATTCTAGGGTTGATTTTATTTTAACTTATTGAACAATAACTTAAATCTTAACGTAGTCCCTAACTTTTAAATTATTCTAGATTTCATTTTTGAATTATATTATTATCTCAATTTGGTGCATGTATCTTCGAATGCCACATTTTGCTACACTGAATTATGTTTTTTTTTTTTGCATGTTTTGAGACGCGGTTTATAACATGACTTTAAATTGAGATTAAACACTAAAATTGAGACAAAATAAATGGAAAAAAAATAAAGTTCAGGATTATAGAATGTGAATCACATTCTAACACATTTTGTGATAGTTGAAGATTCATAAAAAATAAAAAAAAAAATAAAAACAGAGATAAAAACACAGTCGCAAAAGGTCGAATGAAACATGCATGTCCTGAATAGGTGACCGAACATATTTGATTAGTGTCGAAAGTTTTTGACTACTGTTACAATTTTTTTCGACCTAATCAAGACAATGGAGATAGAAGATCAAACAAGTCTAACGTCGATCGAAATTTTTATACCACAGTAGAGGATGGTCTAGTATGGTCAGCTGGTTCGAGCCCAGTCGAGTGCCAGCAAAGTAATTTAGGATTTATTTGAAAATGTGGTATTTAAGTAATTTCGAATGAGTGATATGGTAATAAAGATAACTAATTTTGATAATATGTATGGATGAGTCTTTTTATTAAATCGTGAGGGTATTTATAGACCTATGAGTGTAAATACCTCGCAAATAAATGTAAGAGTTGATAGGTGACCGAACATATTTGATTAGTGTCGAAAGTTTTTGACTACTGTTACAATTTTTTTCGACCTAGTCAAGACGATAGAGATAGAAGATCAAACAAGTCTGACGCCAATCGAAATTTTTATACCACGGTAGAGGATGGTCTAGTATGGTCAGCTGGTTCGAGCCCAGTCGAGTGCCAGCAAAGTAATTTAGGATTTATTTGAAAATGTGGTATTTAATTAATTTCGAATGAGTGATATGGTAATAAAAATAACTAATTTTGATAATATGTATGGATAAGTCCTTTTATTAAATCGTGAGGGTATTTATAGACCTATGAGTGTAAATACCTCGCAAATAAAGGTTAAAAGAAAAAAAA
>JXTC01000144.1:564984-610541 GCA_002914845.1 Trema orientale | reverse complement strand
TAACCGTTAGATCAATTATCCAACGGCTAAAAAAAATACCTACGGGTAGGTTAAAAAAAAAATACCGACCCAATTGACAACCTTTATATATATATGTCTATAATCCAGTTGGTATTTTTTTTTTCCACATATCCAATATATATTTTTTTAGTTGGTGGATCATTATTTAACGACTATCATGATTTGAGTAGTTGAAAAAAAAAATAAAAATAAATATAGATGATTTACTATTTTCCTTTCTTTATATTTTACCATGAAAAGATGTCCGTGATGAATTTTAATTAGACAAATAATATTTATAAATATGTAAAATATATATATATTTATATGAAAGACATATAAAGAAAAATTCAAAAAAGAAAAATCAAAATGTGTTCTAGCAGAAGAAGAAGCAGTCGAGTTGTCTACTATTTTTTATTCTCTATTTATTATTTTATCTATAATTACACGACCCTTTTTTTAATAGGTAAGAAATTGCACGACTTCAAGGCTAGGACGGAGGAGGCATTAATTTATGGAAAAAAAGCAAGACTTTTATCTAGATATAAATATAATGAAACAAGCGTCCAACACTAGAAATATCTACGACGAATTAACTAAACACAGAACAGCAACGACGACAAAAAAAAAAAAAGGAAAAGAAAACAGTACTTGGTCCTCAGTCCTCACCTCTAGTCCAAATCGAACGAAAATGGTACAGCAAAAGCTAACCAGAGTCTGCCCAAAAAGCAAAAATATGAACACAACTCCCTGAGCCTTCCCCGCTCTCTCTCTCATCATAATAAACTTTTTCTGTTTCGTTTGTACGTACGTGTGTGCTGAGTGAGACGTAACTGATGACAAAATTAAGGTGTTGGCAGTAAATAATTGCCATTTTCACGTGGTTTTGTTTCTCTTTTATCGATACCTGAGCTTCTCTTGTTCAAGGCATTTCTCTCTCTCCATTATGTCACAACACAAGTGAATTAAATCATCACTGACATGCAAAAACAACGACGCAAGAGCTGATCAGGCACTAGGGTTTAGGTCCTCTGAAAGAGAGAGATTGTGATTCTCTGTGTTTTTTATTCATATCTTATAAAAAGCACACCAGGCTAAGGGGCATCGTACGGCCTTAGTAAACGAATATTTTGGCTTTTAATATATGCGTGTTCTACATTGGAAGCCTTTGAATTGAATAGACGTAGCTGAGCTAGTACGTAAGCCATGATGACTTTAATTGTAACTAGGGTTTTGTACTGTACAAGAACCCTAATTTAACGTGTAGGTATTTACTTGGGGGAGATGTAGATTTTTTGTCTTGGGTCGCGAGCCTAGCTATATCTAGCTAACGGGGATGTTAGAGTTATCTAGCAATGCAAAAGTGCAATCGACTTTTGGGTAGTCATCGTTAATTTCTGCACGCCAAAAGTTGCTTTTTTTCTTTTTTGTTTTATCTTTTATGTCGATCATGATATGTGCTTAGTTTCGGTTTGGTTTATATTCATCTTTTGTCTTTCAAATATGAGTAATTCTATGCGCATTATTTGATGCTCATTACTACTCAATGATGTATTAATTACCGTCAATTATAGTTAGTCTTCGGATGAGACTTATGCAGTATTTAGTTTATTAATTAAAATTATAAATTATAATTAGTCTTTAGATGAGACTTATGTAATTCTTCATTTATTAATTAAACTACTCAATCACGTAATGACATATTATTATAATATTGAGTACTATTATTTTCGTATAGCATTACTCTTAAAATATGAAACCATGCTAATTTGATCCATAAACTCTTTGATAGTACGTTTCCTATGGAAAGGAGCTAATCGGTAATTTTTTATCTTAGTTTTAGCTCTATGAATTTTAAATATGATGTTTGTTATCTTGAGATATATTTTACCTGTTTTAATATCCACATAATATATTTTTTTGTCTCAATCGAAGCTTTTAATTTCCATAAAAAGATGTTAACAGAAATACTTCCAGAGTAGTAAAATGAAATATTTAAAAATTCATGTACCAAAACTAAAATAACCCTGGATAATCCAAAATAGGAAATTGACACCTTTCAAAATTCAATAATCAAGTTCAAACTAATTTGTATATAGACTGAGAGAGAGAAGTAATTAAAACAAACTCGCGTTTAGCTAGTAATATCTATTTATCACACTAGCAGGTAACAATCCAACTCTTCCTACGCTTTAGACTGATTTACTAATGCAGAGTTGTTTAATTAATTCGGTGTGATATGATAAACAAAGTGAATTAAGTAGCTTCATGTTGTTTAATTGTACTTAGAATTTAGAGACATGAATTCATATTCAAGAAGTGTTTTTGTTTCTTTATTATTTTTGCCAGTATGAAGCGTTAAATTAAATTATTAAAGCATGCATCGCTATGAAGTTGCAATTAGGATTACATAAAAATTGGTTATTATATGAAAAATTCTACCTAAACAAAGAGGTCTGAGTGAGTGTAACACATAGCGACTAAAGTGTTTAACTATAAAAGGTTCAAGGAAAAAAATAAAAGAAAATAAAAGAAAGTGTTTATAACCGGAAGTAATCATTAGTAGCCAAATTAAGGTATTAGGTTTTGGCGGTACGTGGAAAGTTGTAGTAACTGTTTGGTATATAAGTTGTTCATTTAACCAGCTGGCCTTGGGGGACAAGCACCTCGTGGCATGCATGGTTGAGGCCCACAACGAGGTTGTGTATTTAGCACATGGCTATCACGTGCTACTAGCTAGTTGTTCATGATGAGCGTGGAGATGGCCTTGGCTTACTCAAAACACTTTCACACTCAACTTCTTCCCAAGGACGCATGACACGCGTCTCGCTGTTCGATCATTGAGAATTTGAGATTCATATCCCTCATGATCTGGATGTACCCATCAAGATAAATACAAAAAAATTTATGGTCATCGATTATGATCATTTTATAACAAATGTTACTTAATACATAATTATCAATAATATTTGGTGATACAGTACTTTCATCTTCAGCTATGATTTATTTATTTATGGTATCATTACTCTGCATATTATCATTAAGAATAGATGAATTATGGAATATGGAAATAAGGTGGCCAAAGACTTGTCAAGTTATATTCTCATTTGTTTCGGATCAGTCAGTTTTTGTATCGAGGAATTTCCTGCTATTGTATTGCTACTTATGTAGCATATTCTTGTATTTAATAAAGAAATTCCCTACTTTACCTAAAAAGAAATATTGTCCGTGGTCACCATTGTTGATTTATCTTGTTATCGGCAAAACGTGTTTGGTTCTAAAACGAAAATATATCTATGGTAACAGTACGTTTTCGAAGAAATTTTAATTAGGAAGGCTGACTTAAAGATGACAAGTGCGTATAATAGGGTCACTGAGGCGACATACACGTGTAATGAACTTTTTTTCTTTTTTCTTTTTCTTTTTGCCTGTCTTAAATAGAAGGATGCATCTTAAATGATTTTTGTAAAATCCCAGATTTTCAAGGAGTATTTTGGTCATTTTAATGATTTTTGAATTTAATAAGAGAGTGGTTTATTTACAAAATTTACTTGGAAACAAGGACTAAATTGCAAATTTTGAGGATGAAATTGAAAGAGTTCTGAAAAATGAGAGATTATTCTGTAATTTTTAAAAAATTGCACAGTCCATTATTGTAGGGCCACGTGGACCACCTCATTTTCCATCTTCTCTTTCTCTCTCCTGCTCGTGACCTCTCTCTGCTCTTTCTTCCTCATCGAGTCGTCGAAAGACTGAGTCCCAGCTAAAACTCATCGTCGACCCTCGTCGCGTCCCGCCACTGACCGGTGAACCCTCCCTTCACCGCCACGAGCTCGTTGCCGACTTGCTGGAGCCGTCGGAGTGCTGCACTGTCGCCGGAGAAGAAAAGAGGCTGCGGACAACTTTGATTTTCCTGCGTCGTTTTGGCCATTTCAGCTAGCATTCTTGGGCTCGTTGGATTCGTATCGTCGAGAGGAAACTCCAAGTATCTATTTCACAATCTCATTTTGCCCGATTTGAAAGTTGCCATTTTTGAGTATTTTGAGCTTGAGTTTGATTTTTTGATCCGGCCATTGGATTGTGTTTCTTTATGTCATTTTTGGAATTTATTCGAAAAATGGAGAAGATTGATATATATATTGATTATGTTTGGTGATCAGCACGAAAAACGAAATTAGATGGCTTAGATTTTGTCTCGTTTTGCGTGCCACAAGTCCGGTTTCAACCCGAACTCGAATTGGACGAATTAAATATCTAGTCTAGCTATTTTAGGTGCTAGGAATTCAGTGAAGAAGTCTGTTTGTGGATTTCAAGCTTCGTAGAGAAATTGGTTTTTCCCAAGAGAGCAATCGAGGGTCTGGAATTGGTTCCCGACCCTCCGAACGATCGTCTAACGGTACCTTGAGATTCCAATAGCGTGGTATCACCATTCTAGTGAGATGAGGATTCAGTTACCTCTGTTTTATATCGTTTTTTATTAAAACTTACTTTCTGCAATATATGATAACAAACGTGATTTTTGAACAATTTGAACATCTGTGATGGAATTTGATTGTATGATATATACTGTATTGCTCTGGGACTTTTCTGAGTACAGGTTATTTTTAGATATGTTTAAATAGGATCGTTATGCTGCCCACTTTTCTATAAAATTTAATTAACTATTTTATAAACTAGAACATCATTTGAACTCAAATTACTGCACGGTTATTTCTACATATCAGTTCAGACTACACGTATCATAGGATCACACATGAATATCAGGTTAGTACCATGGAGTTTTACAGTGTGGCGCTACAGCCCCACCGACGGTACAGAATCTGTGAAACTGCACATGGTTTTTCTTCTGATTACCTTCCCATTTGGCAGGTGTAGGCAATGCGGTTGCCCCTCTATGTTTGGTAGGCAACACATTCGTGTCTCCTCTGGGTATAGACTAGGTGTCAGACAGGCTGTATGGTACACGTAGTGCCAACATTCTGGTTTCCATCGATGAGATGTGGTGAACTCATAGGTATGGGTGGATTTGTGTCATGTGTTGGCAGACTGATTAATTTTGGATATCATACTTTCATATATATATATATATATATACATATGCATATACATATACGAACAATCATCTTTGGAAATAGTTATACGTATGTATATATATGGTTTTGCAAAGTCGTTTTAGATTAAACTAACTATGTAGGGACTATCCATCACTAAAAAAGTATTAAAATGAGGTAACAGTTTCTCTACTAAGCTTTCGAGCTCATCCCTCCTACCTTCCTCTCTTTGAGGTGATTGTTCATTCGAGTTAGTTGTTTCGATTGTTATGAAAGTCGTTTGACTTACGCTTGTGGTCCTATCCTCTCCCTTGGTTGGTCCCTATACTTTGTCCTATTCTTTCTTCATGTCTAACTGTTTAGCTAAGTTTGTTTTATTTGCTAAGTACATGTATGAGGATATCTTTACTACTATTTGAGGATTTAGTGTATAAATGGGACACTATGGTTCCTAAGGAGCATATTTTCAAAATTTTAAGTAATTAGAATTATGACTAACTCTGAAAATTAATTTTTAGACATTCATATTCGATATTTGTGAAATCCATTTATTCAATACTAAAATTTATTAAGCCAAATTTTTTAATGACTTAATTATGTTTTCTTGAACCTTAATTGACAATTCTTCCTTAATAAACTAAAGAGGGACCTTTTTTTATACTGAATTTCTAATGAAATCAAAGTACTTGGTTTCTTCTGAAATTTCACAAATTCTTTATTCATCTTTATTTACACTTAAAATTACTAAAAGTCACGACTTTGAATTTTCAGCTGTGATAGAATTGGCATCAGAGCACGGCTTCAAATCCATTTGGGATCATGGCTGTGATGATTTTTAGTATTTAAAAATATTTCGGAAATGGTTTTGACAAATACCTCATTACCTCATTCATCACTTAGGCACTGGCTAGATAAGTTACTTTTGCTCTTATTTGTTCTAAGTCCTCCATTATACCTCTTCAAAGTGAAATTCTTGTTTCTTTGGGATAGTGATTTCCCATAAATTTTAGTCTCAGAGGTGTCGAATTGATATGAGACTATTAAATTCCACTCTTAATGAATCTCTTGCTTTGAACTGGCATTCGTTCTTATACTCTCTCACCCATTCAGATTGTAAGCTATATGAACCTCGTAGATTTTAAGGTAGCAATCCGGTATCTTGCATGTTGGTTGTTTTGCTTTGACTTCCTTGTGGATTATCTATATGTTATCCCTCGGGTTATGTTCTCACTTTTGTTTGCAGTATTTGATTGTGGTTGTGTTTTCTTGAGGACTTTTGCTTGTGATACACTGGTTTAGTGTTTGCACTTTAACTGATGTGGCTTGACTCTATTGGTGTTTATGAGATTAAGATTTTATTTTCTTGGAATTGATATCTTCATGATCACTTAATTTGGAAACATCGTGACTTAGTTCTATATTTGAGTGTTTGTATTGATGATACTTTGTACATAGTATGCTCATTGATTGAGTGATTAGTTTGATATTTTAAGATATTATTTAAATATAGTAATTGCATTTATCCTAGTTTCATTAAGTTTTGTTATTATGGTTCTTTGGCTGAGAATTCTTGAATTATTAAGAGTTTGGTTGGATTTAAAATCGAGTTCTTTGATTTTGGACTTTTTAGAAATGCCAAGTTGACAATTAACGTTTTGAATGACGTAGATCTTTGTATTTGACCAAAGTGACGTATTTGTTTTCAAAGAATCATGAATATTTTAAACTTGAGCATTGGTTGGATGAAAGTAATACACTTTTTCAAAGAAGGTATTGTTTTAAATTAATATGCTACTTTGAGACTAAGCTTTGCAAAGCCACCAATCTATTTGTATACTAGTAAGATTTTATTTTATATTTAGCAGTGTTGATTTGAAAGACCTCTAGACCAATGTAATTTATTTCTATAAATGTATATACATAAATCAAACTTTTCAAGTAGGTTTTCTAATTTTGGACTTAGTAGATTACTAAAATTTTTTCAAATCCCTACTTAATACTTAATTTGAAATCAAATGAATACTTTCGTAAATTGATTCACAAGTTAGCTTGAAAAAAAATGGATGTAAGTTACATAAGAAAATTTTTGAATAAAAATATTCACAAGTTCTCGGTAAACTTTGGTGTGGATTGGAAATGATTTTGGGAGAAAATCTTTAACTTCACGTATATGTTTGAAGATTTATATCTGTGTTTTTCTCTAGAATATATTGCTTAGAGAATATAAATTGATATGATTACTTGCATTATAAAAATTGTTATTGGATAAAAATATTTGAATTGGAGTTTTGGTTTAGATTTTGTGGAGCTTGTCACTTGGACCTTGTGTATTCAATGGTCCAAATTCGCTCGTTTCTTCTAAATTTGCTTTGATATAGTTTACCTTTTTGGTTAATACATGGTCCCTTGGTATTTGTTGGATTGTTTAGTCATTGTGATTCTTGCTAACTTGATTTTTACGATGTGAATAAAGTTGCGTTGAGATTATACAGATTTTGTTTTAATTGTATTTTGGGCATTGTGTTATTGGTTTTAACCGATCTCCCTAATGTTGGGAAAACTTGAGAGGAGAATGAGATTTATATTTTTAATTTGATAAAGGGTATTGAGTTATATGCCTTGGTTTTATATTTGATAAGTTTTGAGTTGTGCATATTAGTATGTGATATTCTTCTTGAAGATTTAATTATAGTTTTCCAATTCATAGATTTTATGTATATATTAATTAGTTAGTTATGCCTCGTATATATCTCTATGAACTTTTAATGTTTATTTTGAAGGGTTAAGTGAGGATTGGTATTTATTTTACCTACCTTGAGAAAGTATTTGATAATGTTTCATACTCTAATATTTTCTAAACTACCTCATTCTCCCCTTAAAAAAAAAGTGTGAACTTTCAAACTTTTTGAAAAACTTATTTGATTACTTTAGAAAACATTTTAGAATTCTATGAATACCTCCCATTGTGTTTAGTTATGATTTGGATTGAGGTCTAAATGTTTTATTAGTTTTGAAAGAAAAATCGACCATGATGATTTTAATATGACCTCATTTATCATTTTACTAAGTGGGGATTACGTAATAAATGTCCGTTTTGTTGATTATAGGGAACAAACTAGTGTCTTTTTCATGCATTCCCTGTTGGTTTTAATAAATAGTTATCATGTGACCACTAGGTTGATGCTTGTGACTACTAGAAACTATCATCATATATGCATAGAATGAAACTTTTATTAAATATTGATGTTGAGTTGAATCTAAATCCCTTATTTAGTTTAAATTATATATAGCATGGTTATTGTTATATGACTAATGATAATTGGAATAAAATTACTCAAGAATTTTACCTTAAGAGTCATTGGATTCTACTTTTATATTGTAAGGGGATACTCGAAGTTCAGGTTTGGTATACCTTTGGCCAGAGAGAAACCTTATTGTGAACTAGTGTAGTATTCTTAGGCCCCAACATTTTCCACATTTAATATTTTCAAAAATAATTTTCAAATTATTTTAATTAAAATTGAAAAGAGGTTGCATGAGAGACAAGCATCATTCGAGGATGGTACCAGACAACCTATTCTAATAGAACCTTATCTCTAGGATGTTAAATATCGATTTCAGTTATGTGCATATTTTTGGGACATTGGATTGTGTCTATGGAGTTTTTCTTTACATCAAGGACTTGTAGAGTCTTTGGATCAGTATTCGCTTTGGTTTACTTTGATGTGGTTTTACATTGGATGAAAGATTTGAAATGCCTTTGAAATTTCTCATGGCTTGGATACTTGCATTTGAGATTAAAGTTTGACTAATGTTTTGATTGGTGATTTCTAGTTTTGGTGTTCTAGTCTTGTATTTGACTAGAAGTGGTTTGTGTTTAGTATTATTCATCGTTCTAATTGGAGAACGGAAAATGGTTGTGAGCCATTGAACTCTCTTTGTCACCTTCGATCTCTACACTCTTTTATCTTATGTGATGTAATACAAGATCCTTGTTCTTCATTTTAAACTCTATTCTTTTATGTTTTGCTCTTGGGAAGAGACTCCTATTAGAGTCATTGACTCAAAGATTATTTAGGACCAGGTTCTAGCTGCAGACAAATGGGTATGTCCCAAGAGATTGTTGATTTAGTATGATCAGGGAGGCGGTATTCCTATATCTGATATTTGGTCTGCTATTCTAGTTTGGTGCCTTACAATCAGTGCTCGAAGTCCTGTGTTCTCGACTTCTAGCCATGATTATCATCATCACTATCTTTTCGATTACTCACATACTTAAGGTTGTCGTTTCCAACTATTAGTATTGAGATTCTTGTACCTATTAATAAGTCATTTTATGATTTTGTATCTCTTCGTGTGCATCCTTATCCCATACTTGTGCGGGTCGGTATGTTAGCGGGATTCTGATGCCGGTATGTTAACGAAATTCTGATGCCAGGTGAGGAGTGTCTATTTCATACCCTTTCATTAACTAGCGTTCAGCTTAATACTCTTAATTTCTATAGTCAAGTGTTCACTACAATTCCGGTGGCTATTTTATATAATCTTGCTCACACTCTCGATTTGTAATTGAATTCTGAGACAAAATTCCTATAGGGAGGGGAAAATGTAAAATCTGAGATTTTCAAGGAGTATTTTGGTCATTTCAATGATTTCCTGATTAAATAAGAAAGTAGTTTATTTGCAAAATTTTTTTGGAAACAGGGACTAGATTACAAATTTTGAGAACGAGATTGAAAGAGTTTTGAAAATGAGGGACTATTGTGCAATTTTTTTAAAAATGCACAGTCCATTACTATAGGGCCACGTGGACCATCTCATGTTCCATCTTCTCTTTCTCTCTCCTACTCGCGACCTCTCTCTTCCTCGCCGAGCCTTCGAAGGACCGAGCCCTAGTCGAAACTCACCGCCAGTCCTCATCGCGCCCCGCCAACTTGCTGGAGTCGCCGGAGTGTCGCACTGTCGCCAGAGAAGAAAAGAGGCCGCAAAGAACTTTGAGCTCACGTTCTTGGGCTTATTGAATTCGTATCGATGAGAGGAATCTCTAGGTATTTTTTTCACGATCCCATTTTGCCTGGTTTGAAAATTGCCATTTTTGAGTATTTTAAGCTTGAGTTTAACTTTTTGATTCGGAAGATAGATTGTATTTTTGATGTCATTTTTGGAATATACTCTGAAAATAGAAGAGATTATATATATATTGACTATGTTTAGTGTCCGGTACGAAAGACGAAATTAGACGACTTAGATTTTACCTCATTTTGTGTGCCACTAGTTTCGGCCCGGACCCAAATTGGACGAACTATATGTCTAACCTGGCAATTTTTGGTGCTAAGAATTTAGTGAAGAGGTTTGTTTGTAGATTTGAAGCTCCATCGAGAAATTGGTTTTTCCTAAGATAGAGATCAAGGGTTTGGAATTGGTTCCCAACCTTTCGAACGATCGTCTAACAGCACCTTGAGATTCCAATAGCGTGATATTATCATTCTAGTAAAGTGGGGACTTGGTTGTCTCTGTTTTATATCGTTTTTGATTAAAACTTATTTTCTGTAACATATGATGACAAACGTGATTTTTGAACAATTTGAATATCTGTAATGGAATTTGATTATATAATATATACTGTATTACTCTAGAACTTTTCTGATAGGTCATTTTTGGATATGTTCAAATAGGACCGTTATGCTGCACACTTTTCTATAAAATTTAATTAATCATTTTATTAAAAACCATAGCATTATTTAAACTCAAATAACTATATAGTTATTTCTACACATCAGTTCAGAGTACACATATTATAGGATCACACATGAGTACTAAGTTAGCATCATGGGATTTTACGATGTGGCGTTATGGCCTCACCAATGGTCCAAAGTCCGTGAACCCACACGAAGTTTTTCTTCTGATTATCTTCCAATTTGGCAAGCGTAGGTAATGCGGTTGCCCTTCCAGGTTTGGTAGGCGACACATGGGTATCCCTTCCGGGTATGGATTAGGTGTCAGGCAGGCTGTATGGCACACGTAGTGCCAACATCCTAGTTTTGCATTGATGAGAGGTGGTGAACTCATGGGTATGTATAGATTTGTCATATTTTGGTCGACTAATTGATTTTGGATATCGTGCTTTCATATATATATATATATATATATATATATATATAGGCCAAGGATACAGTTCCACTTTTGGACTAGTCACTCACTACTAATCTAACCATTAAAGCTAATTGACTTTAATCCAACGGCTGTGAACAATTGAGAGGTAAAAGCATGACAAAAATTATAAAAGGCTGAAGAGGTTTTTTTTCCTTTTCTTTTTTCAATAAAATTTTTGAGGATATTGCTGCGTAAATATAGAGGGGGAAAAATTAGGTCCAAATTCTCAAAAAAAAAAAAAAAATTTAAAAAAAAACAACTATACCCTAGAAATATATTAGTGAGTCTATTAAGCTCATCTGCACTGTATATACAATATAATGGTGAGTCTTTTCTACTATCATCTCTACGAACCAAAACCCATAAAGTTGGAGTATGTTGTGTAAAAAGACTCCTACAATAGCAACAAATTCTAGCTTTTTATCTACTATATCTGCAGTTTCTATCTCCTAAACATTTTTGTCTATGCCAAATTCTGCCATTAATGTTGGCCAATCCTGTACTGTAGAGCTTGATTCTTCTCCTTCATTAATTTTCATGTTGGAGGACATCTTTCTCTTTTTCTTAAATAAATAATTATATAGTCTGCTTGGCCATTAGGAAAAAAAAAAAAAACACTTTGTGGATAAATACAATGGTTATTCATGAGTATAATTATTAATATTTTCTTTTTTAAAAAAGGTAATAAACGTTATAACTGATTTCATTATATTAATATGATCTATACAAATATTTAATCATTAAAAAATGTGTATTTTATAGTTGTAATGAGACATATAATAATTTCTCAATAATTCAAATAGGACATACTTCAAATGCTAAATAGTTAGTCTTAACTCTTTTTTTTTTTTCAAGAAAAATAGTTACGCTAAACTTTAAAGCATAGGCTGTAGTTCTATGCTATTTTTTTTCCCTAAAAAATGTTACTCTATTGGCCTTGTATTGTTACCTAAACAAGGTTTTTATGTTACCTAAAGAAATAATAATGTTACATATCATTTTTTTTATGTGGAGGTTCAAATACATATAGATATTTCAAGATGCTAAGAAGACCAAAATAACCCCTGTTATGCTTAGAAAAAGTCATATAGCAGGTTATCCAAACCTGCCATAGCAGATTTCTACCCAAGATAAATGACAAAATTAACTTTCAAATGTGGGCTACTTATATGGTAAATGGTGGGTGACTAGTCCCCAAATTTTACATTGTGGGACTATATCCTAGCCCTATATATATATATATTGGGCACCAATCTAATAGGTATTTTTTTTACCTACAGATAGGTATCATTTTGGCCAATGAAAATTTATCATACATATTTTTTTATTGTAAAAAATAAGAGAGAGAAATAGCATTAATGATGCACATCTTTTCATGTACCTCATTATAGTCGTTAGATCACTATTAGATGATGATCCAATGGCTTAAAAAAAAATATCTACACATAGGTAATAAAAAAAAAATACCTACTGGATTGGCAACCATATATATTTATATGCATATACATATACAGGCTATCAATTTTGGAAATAGTTATATGTATATATATGGTTTTGCAAAGGTGACTTGGATTAAACTAACCATGCAGGGACTCTTCATCGCTAAAAGGGTTTTTAAATGAGGTAACAGTTTCTCTATTGAGCTTTCGAGCTCACCCCTCCTACTTTCCTCCTTTTCGGGTAATTGTTCATTCCAGTTAGTTGTCTCGATGGCTAGGCAAGTTGCTTAGCTTAAGCTTGCGATCCTATTCCTCTCCCTTGTTTGGTCCCTATACTTTGTCCTATTCTTTCTTCATGTCTAAATATTTAGCTAAGTTTGTTTTATCTGCTAAGTGCATATATGAGGATGTCTTTATTACTATTTAAGGATTTAGTGTATAAATGGAACACTATGGTTTCTAAAGAGCATATTTTCAAAAATTTAAGTACTTGGAATTATGACTAATTCTGTAAATTAATTTTTAGATATTTGGATTCGATATTTGCAAAATCCATTTATTCAATACTAACGTTTATTAAGCAAAGTTTTTAAACGACTTAATTATGTTTTCTTGAACCTTTATTGACAATTCTTCCTTAATAAACTAAACTAAAGAGAGACCCCTTTTAATACTGAATTTCTAATTATTTGAGGCCTAGAATGAAAAATTCAAGTACTTAGTTTTTTCTGAAAGTTTGCAAATTCTTTATTCATCTTTATTTACACTCAAAATTACTAAAAATCACAGCTTTGAATTTTCGGCCGTACGTGACAATTTTAAATATATATATATATATTATTTTTAAAAATTTAAATTAGAGCAGGAGATTTGAACCTTAAAGTACCTCAATATATTGGATGTGACTGCATATTTTGTAGTTTCTAACCTATCTTATTAATCTTGTAAAACAATTAGTAATTAAATCTGAGACGCCAAGCGGTAGTTTTTTTTTTCAAAATCAAGTCGATAAGGATAATGTTTGTTAGTTTGATAATTTAACTAGTATTTAGTTAGCCGATTATCTCAATAAGTAGGATAAAATTAACTGTTTTATTTTAGTAGATAAATTAATGTTAGCTCTTAATTTAAATGCAACTAATATATATGGACTAAATGACACAAATGTTTCCTTGACTCTCTTAGTTCTGAGGATTTGGTCCTAAACTTTTAATTTTCGCCAATAAACTCCTGCACTATCGTTCTGTTGGCCAAATTGCCAAAATCTTGAAATATATAGTAATTTTGTAAACATGCATGTGTCCCTGGATTTTTATTCATTTTTTTAATCTTTTAAGAATTAACTAGAAAAAAAAAAAGCCTAAATATATGAAACGGGTAAAAAAAAAAGTACAAAGTTAGAGTCTCTACTCTTTAGTCCCATATTTGAAAACCAAGTTTCAGATCCGTGAGTTCTTTTGAAGCATCTTTAATATTTGCTCCTTGCCTTTATGATGTGGTTTTGCTTGCCTCTGAAAACGTCATCAAGATGCGTGTTACTCCTTCCCACAATCCATCTTGTATGAGCTTGGCTATACTTCAATTAGATAATGAAACTCTGTGATTTTGAATCTGTTTCATCATGACTTATGGTTAATTGATTGCGAATCATGAATCATCTGAACATGGGTTATCATTTATTTTTGATGTTGTTAAGATTTGGCTTTGATTTATTTAAAGCGTTTTGAGGGATTCGAAATTTTTCCCTTTTTTCCCCCTTTTTCTTGTTGTTCTAGTTCTTCAATGGTGTTCTCTTTGCAGTGTTGATCTTCAAACGATCTTTGTTTTTTGCTGAGAATTTTTTGTATTTCGTGGACCAGTGGAGGTTTTAGTATGTGATTATCTGAGTTTTTTCTTATTTTAATTGAGATTTGAGTTTGATTTTAGGGTAAACGGTAAAAAAATACTATATAATTTAAGTTTGGACTCTGCAGAATAATACTTAAATTAAGAATTTCTGAAAATTAATAGACTAATTTTTGACCAATTTTAGTAGGAAAAAAAAAAATATCCGTCATTAAAATTGGATTAGTCGTTATTATTGTCTTTAATTTTGAGGATATTATTATTTTTTATTAATTAAAGTTATTCAAAAAATCAACTCAAGCTATTAATTTTAAGAAATTCTTAATTTTAGGATATTGTTTTGCAGAGTTCAAATTTCAGGATTTAAATTGTGGAATACTTAAACTTCAAGATATTTTGTTTCAGTTTACCTTTGATTTTATTAAGAGTTATATGGATTTGAGGATTTTCTTTCGTTGGTTATTGCTAGATTAGGTACAAGTCTTTTGCGTTTTTTTATTTTTTTTATTTTTATACCTTTATTTATTTATTTATGCTTTGGCAACTAATGAAGAAAGTAATGCGGGTTTATTTTATTGGCCAAATAGAGACTAAATCCGTCAGAACTATGATAATCAAGAGACTGTCTGTGCTATTTACCCACTAGCAAAAGTAATAAAATTAAATTAAAATAAAAGTTAGATAAAATGTTGCGATGGAGTGAAATGTGACCTAAACTAACAACATACGTTAGAAAAACTGAATGAAGGATTTACATCTAACTAGTAGGACAACTATTGCCTTTTTATGGTAAAACACTAATTATATATGGGCACGTATTTCTTTTTTATCAATATATAGATATTTTTTGGCTAATAAAAATTTATCATGCATATTTTTTATAATAAAAAGTAAGAGAAATAATATTAATAATATACTATCTTTTCATGCACCTCATTATAGTCGTTAGATTACTCTTAGATGATGATCCAATCGCTAAAAAAAATACTTACACATACGAAAAAAAAAATACCTATTGAATTGGCAACCTATATATATAGCACCATATAGTATTATGTCGCTCATATATGTTATTATTAAATACTCAAATCATATTAAAGAAAAAACAAAACAGAATAAATCATATACTTAAATACCCAAATCATATTAAAGAAAAAAGAAAACGGAATAAATCATATTCAACCTCTCCAACAACCTCTCATGGTAGCTGTGAAGGAGAAAAAGAGTCAACAGGGGTTCGTTTGAAATTAAGGCGCGCGGTCACTGGAGAGATTGAACATAGAGGTGTTGGACAAGCTTTTGGACTTGGTGATGGTGGTCGTTGACTATCATTGCCGTTGACCACCATTGCTGATTTTGCAAACATTAGCAACGTAGTGCTATTTACAGCTAACGTGTCATCTTTCTATTGGAAAATGAACAGATTTTTTAGAATAAAATGACAATTTTTCGGAATAAAAAATATAATTTGGGCTCAGGTTTAAAGGGAAAATGCTGACATTCAACCATGTGACTCATGTTAAGTTAAATGCTCGGGATAATCAGCTTTTTTCTTAGCAATGAGGATTCTAGAATCACAAGCTTTGCCAAAGTTTGTTCGTGTGAATCGTGATCCGTGTTTCTTCGACATGGTCAAGATAGATATTGTATAACTTTTGTTTTTCCTTCCTCTTTTATAATATTTAACCCTGGTCAAAATTATTCAACTGAGTTATTAATGAGTGTAGTAACATAAAAGTGTAGTAACAAAAAAACAATCTTTAGCTTTCTGTTTTCTTTTATTAAGTAAGAGTTTCTTTTTTGTTTTTTTCCCCCCTTAAAGATGTGTTGCAGTTGTCATATTTTTGGCGTTTTTAAAATAGAGTTAAAGATGACAATTCCCCGCCCCAAACTTGTTTTTAGAACGCTTTCCCTCCACATACTCCTCGGGAAGAGATTTTTGCATATTGTAGATTAAAATTAATCCAAAAAAATGAAACATTCGTGTTTTTTTTTTTTTTTTTTTCCGGGTAAAGAATTAGTTGCTAACTTGGTATTGGTTTTTTTAACTAGATATATATAGAAGTTTTTTAAACAAAAGAAAAATTGTGTTCGTTAGAGAGTTATAACGTTCTCATGATAATACATATATAATAAATGAGCAATATAACGGATCATCATTTAGTGATAAGACAATCATCATAACGACTAGTAACTGTTACAATCAAAGCAATTATTAGAAAAACGATCATTTCACTACCTTCAATAATTAGCCATCCAATAACGGATCCATATCATTTGGAGTCAACATGAAATTAAAAAGCTGATGGTTGTACATACATATTATACTTTTATTCAATTATTACCACAGCCAGTTTTTAGGCCTTCTATATCAGGGGACCAACCTTACGTTTTGATACCCTCAGTTTTCAATATCGCATTCAGACCGAAAAAGAAAAAAAAAGTCATGTTAATCGTAGTAATAAACATATTTCATTAAATATTAGGCAGGAGAAAAACATTACATGCAAACATTACTGGACTATAATCATGATTCACAAAATACAGGAGCTCTCCGAACAAAAGCCGTTACATCAAAACTGGAGAGACTCTTTAAAATAATTCGACCATGCTACCCATGCCTAGCTACTACTAATTGAAAACAAAACCCAATTAACAAAACAAGAAAAAAATGAAGAAAACTAATTAAAACTTAAGCAAGGAATCCAGTATACTAATAAATACACAGCTTCCACATCAATCCCTAAGATTAAGAATATCCCAATAATAATTATAATGATTATTATTATAATAACACCTAAAACCATTACTCATTAAAACCAAACACCACACATTAAAATCCCTTGACTGGAAGAGCCACAGTATGCAAAGGACGCTTCATTTCACACGACAGCTTCAGGACCTCACCGAGATCAACGGTCCGGGTCGGGTCCTGGGCCCACTTGAAGTGGCGAACCAGATTGGCTACCCAGAGGGTTACTGTCACGAGTCCAAGGTTCTTACCCGGGCAAACCCGGCGACCCGCCCCGAACGGAGCGAGTCTAAGATCGCAGCCACGGACGTCCACATCAGCGCCGCCCTGGCTCTCCATAAACCTTTCGGGCCTGAAGGCACGCGGGTCTTCCCACACGTGCGGGTCGTGGGTTATGGCCCACATGTTGACCATGGCGGTCGTGTCAGCCGGGATCACCATCCCGTTGCTGAGCTGGACGTCCGACGTAGATAGCCTGGCCCAGGAGAGTAGCGGGCCCGGAGGGTGCACTCTTAGGGTTTCCTTAACCACCGACTGTAAGTAGGGCAAGCTGGATAAGTCGGCGTCTGTCAGGCCTCTTCCGTCACCGACGGCGGCTTCGATTTCGGCTCGAAGCTTCTCTTGCATGTCCGGGTTTAGGATCAACTCGGCCATAACCCACTCAGTCAACAAAGCTGTCGTATCAGTTCCTCTGAAAATCATTTCCTGCATGAGTCAAGCCAAGCCAAACTCAGTACTGAGTCAAACTCGGTCGTTTTCATTTATAATATTGTTAAATAAAACACAAAATATATAAATATATTGGTATCTAAACACGTACCCACAAAACAGCAATCATGTCATCCTCTTCAATCTTCTCATCACCCTCCAAAGAGAGCAACACATCAACAAAATCACCATGATCATGATCTTGATGATCAAGCTTCCCCGACTTGTTATTATTACTCCTGACTCGGTGCTCCTCAATGATGACTCGGACGAGTTTCCTGACTCGGGGAACGAGTTTCGAGCAGCGTTCATTAATACGAAACGGGTCGTAAAAATAACTCAACCATGGAAGATAGTCGGACCAGTTAAAAGCACCCAATAGCTCGAACCCTTCTCTAACCATATCCCGAAGCTCATTAAGCTCTTCGCTATCTTGCGCCGGGTCGTATCTCTTACCGAATACGCTCCCCATGATGTTGTTCAAGGAAGCAGCCTGGAGGTGCTCTCTCAGGGAAACGACGCCGTTACTTCTCTGCTGGTTTGCTACGTTGCGCAGCATGGCGGCGCATTCTAGCTGGCGGCCGGCTTCGTGGGCTAAAATGCGCCGAGGAGAGAAGAGGTGGGTGGAAGCGATCCTCCTGAGGAGGCGCCAGTAAGTCCCGTTGGGAGCGAAGCCGATGGCTCGGCTGAACATGAGGCTCTTAGCCGACTGCTTGAGCGGACGGTCAGCGAAGTAGGGAGAGGTCAAGATTTCTCGAGCTGTATGAGGATCGGAAGCCACTACTAGTGGGGTGGAGCCGAGGCTGAGAGCCATCAGCTGGGTGTTGGCTCGGCTCCAAGCCATGGAAGCCAAGGAGCGGTGAGCCAAGCCGCGGCTGAGCGTGAAGAGGCTACCGAAAACGGGAAGCCCGCGAGGCCCCGGAATGGCGCTGAGGCCTCTCCGGTTCCTCCCGTTCTTCCATGCAACGCCTCCAGGAGCGAAAGCCCACGTGAGAAGCCCAACGGAGAGAAAGGTCAGGCCCAAAGAGACCAAAACGTAGCCATCGAGAAGGGTTTTGGAGCCAATAAAAGCCGGTAAAGTAAACACCCACCAGCTTGTATCTTTCGTAACCAGACTCATACTCTCCATTTCTTTTTTTCCTTCCTTTTTTTTTTCTAGAGAGAGAAAGTCGATTGTTCTCTTTTTTCTTTATTTTTCTTCGTAGTTGGTGAAGGGTAAAGGAGGTGGGCGAGTGAAAGGTTTATATAGGGGCAAAAATTGGGTGGTTAGGGGTAGAAGGAGAGAGGTGTTTCTATATAGCACATAAAGCCAAACAAGTAGCTTAGTTTACATCATCTATAAAAAAGTAGCTTAGTATTTTTTATGCATATAAGTATTAAGTATATAATATTGCTAAATGTTAATATATAAATGGGGGGTTTTTGGGAAGAAAAAGAAAAGGAAATGTATACTGAAAATTGAGAAATTGAGAGATGAAGATCACGTGGCGAGAGGAGGAGAGAACTGAGAAGATTGTGGTTTCGCATGTGAGAGAGAAAAGGCCAAAGGGCTTGTATGGTTGGGGTGAGAAGAGGGCGTTATGGATTGTCTTGAAGAGCGCAGGTTTAATATGTGCTAAGATTGCATTAAATGAGAACATGGCTTTTGAGGCTGAAAACGGCACACCAAATACCCCAAATATTATTAAAATAAATTAAATACATATACAAATATCAATATTAAAGACATACATATGTATGTTCAAGGAGAAATGAGAGAAAGAGGGTAATACTTGCGGTTCACGTAACGTCTTGAGAGCTGTGACGGTTTATGAATTTGAATGTGCAAAACAGAGAGAGATGCATCTGATCTGATCATTTGAGAGACTTGAGAGAGATCTAATTCATGATGCTTTATTTCTTGTAATTAATTCTTAATTATTGTAACAAGAATCTCAACGGGGGCCAAACTAAAATTTCTTTTACATCATTTTTCTCTTTATTTTCTTTTAGACTGAATTAATATCATTGGTACTTGAGATTGAGCTGATCTTATAGTACCGTCGTTAACACTTCATCACTCATAATTATATATTTAGAGCTTTTTTTTTTCTCTATCAAGCACTGTGACGACAATATTTTTTAGTTCCATACATATAGGTAAGGGATATTGAGTACTTCCTCTTTCTAAGGAGAGATAAAACATATATTTAAATTTTTATATTGGAGTTCATGACGCGAGAGTAGGCGTGCTTGTCATACATTCTAAGAGTGACATATGTCCAAATATAATTCTATTTCTTATAGTTAATATTTGTTGACATGCTTTAGTGGATGCGAATATTCAACGATATATATTGCAATATTACCTATATTAAACAAAGTAATCTCACGCACAAAATTTTGATAGTAGAATTTAATTTTTCTGAAACTTCGTTTTTGCTTTAAATAGGATTTCATGTCTGCACAATATTTCCATCTATTGACTTAATGAAAGAAAATATTCCTTCATTGGCTGCACATTTTGATTTTAGACAAACTTGTGGAGCCTCTACAAGACAAGAAGTACTTGTACTGTTTCATTTTTTGTTCTTGTTCTTGTTATTATTATTATTTTTCTTTTTTAACGAATGGCAAATAGTTGTACTTGTGCCATATTTCTCTCTTTTTTTTTTTTTTTTTTTTCAAAGGTGCTCGTATACTTGTACTGAATTTGATTGTTTCTTATTGGCGTTAATTGGATTGGACATATGTTCACTACTATTACAAATCTAATAAGAATTTCACCGTTAAGATTTTTTTATGTGACTTTGATTGATTATATTTCTTGATAAAAAAATTTCTCTTATATTATTTTGTTGGTATAAAGTTGCACGATTTAACAGGTAATCGCCTCTTCCTTTAATCCTCTTTGACAATTTCTCGGAATCCTAGTAAAGGCAAGAATCTATGTTCGAACCAAAAGATTTTACCATCTCAAATACATATAGTTAATACATTAATACATTATTCTTCTTTGTTTTGGAAATTGAAAAATGTAAATATGGAATTATAAGCAGAACCACAAAGGAACACACACTTTAGAATGACGCTCGAGTTCCTTCGAAGAAAAAAAAAAGAGACATATGAGTAACTATTTCTCATTCATCCTCCATTCTTCTTTGGGATGATAGTTACAAAATTCTCTCATGGAATTTGTAAAATCTGGTATTTAATAGGGGTAATTTGGTATTATACAACCAATGGCAAACTTTTAATTAAGAATTTTTGGAATAATTTAATCAAAATATCTAGAATTATTTATTGGGTGCTACAGTAACATAAAATAGTATAAAAGACCTCAAAAACATCATCTTCTCTACACATATCCCCGAGAGAGAGAGAGAGAGAGAGAGAAGAGGGTCATAATTGTTTAGCCGCCGCCCCGACGTCACTGACGCGCTTGCCCGCGGTCTTCTCCGATCGCCGACGAAGCTCCGCTGCCTAGTCCCGTCCCATTTCGCCGTCGGTAGCCGGAGATTGAAGGACACGAAATTTCCCCACTGCGACAATTTTTTTGCTATAGATTCTTCGTCAGATCTCCTTTTGCGACACCGCCGGCATCGTTGGACTCATCTTGTTGTCGCCGTCATTTTCCGACTAGTCCCGACCGTTAACTCACTGTCGGTAAGATTTTCACTGTTTGGATCATTTTACCAAAGTTTGTAAAAAGTGATATTTTTATAATTATTTAGTTAGGCAATTATGTTACTCGAGATAAATATATGAGGTGAAAGAAAGTAACTCATGAATAATTACGGTTGGTAGAAGTTAAAATGATATATGGAAGCATGTTAATTTTTGAATTAGAAAATGTGGTATTTTTCTAATTCAAAATGAAAAGCGATATTTTTGCAAAAATACGTAGTGTTAGACTGAACACTACTACAAATTTGCCTTTAGAAGACGAGGGCAGGAGGAGTAAAGATGACGTTTTTGAAGAAAAATATTGTCTAAAAAAACGAGGGCGACATTTGAGAGTACTAAGGCACTGTAGACGACGGGTATTGAAGAAAACTATCGTCTATGCTCCTCGTTTTTTTAATTTTTGTTTTCAAAATTATTTCAAAATAAAAGCGCACTTAAAAATGCACGTTATTAAAAAAAATTGTTAACTATAGATGACGGTTTTGGAGAAAACCGTGATCTATTCTCTTCTTTCAAAATTACTTCAAGATAAAAGCGCACTTGAAAACGCGTGGTATTGAAAAAATTCGTTGACTATAGATGATAGTTTTACAGAAAATCGTGATCTATTCTCCTCTTTCAAATTATTTCAAGATAAAAATGCGCTTGAAAACGTGCAATATTGAAAAAATTTGTTAATTATAGACAACTGTTTTAGAGAAGACCGTGATCTATTCTCCTCTTTTTTAATTTTTTTTTTCAAGTTACTTGAAACAGCGTGTTTCACTTTAGGGCTCGACAGGTTTTAGCCAGAATAGACAACGGGTATGAGGAACCCGTCGTCTATTCTCTCCTCTTTTAGAGCTCGGTTCGAGTCCTCAGTGAACATTCCTAGTTCACTTTCTGCGGCTATCCCTTCTCCTCTTCACCCCATTCTCACTTTTTCACATCATTTTCCATCTTTTTTCATCATCTAATTCTTATTTTTTGGCCAATTCTCACATTTAGCTTGGTTTTTGGAGATTTCGGAGGAATTGGATTCGGGTTTCTTTATTCAATGGTTTCTCTATTCCCAAGTTCGTCAATTTAGCCTCAAGCGAAGTAAGAAAGGTATTTTGCCTTCTTCTTTTACATTTTATTCATTTTCGGCCATTTAATCCATTTTTCTTCTGTTTCTTTGCATTTAATCTTGTTTTTCTTCACCTTTGAAGGATTGGATATGAGTTTCATCGTTCTAATTGCTTGGGCAAGGTATGTATTCTTTGTAAATGTAAGTTTGATAAATTTTCTTACTCGTTCGATTGTTTGTGTAAGATTAGTCTTATTTTTGGTTATATATATTTTTAAATTTAGGATTTTGGTTAAAGGTGTAGGTTGTAAAAGATATTGTGTAAAGATATTTGGGTACTTTTGGGACTAATCCGAGAGATTATATTGGTAAAATTGAAAATTTTATATTACAACATTTTGTAATTGTTCATTTTGATCTTCTTTCCTTGAACTTGGTAATTTGATGCTTAAATTTTGTGTATGTAATTTCTTCCTTTCAACAACATTTAATATGCACAACTTGTGTTTGATAAAATGTCTAAGAGAAGTATTATAAAATAGTTTACATTATTTTGTTATTTGTTTAATGGTAAATAATCATTCTCATATTAAATTTGGTAAGTAGACATTGATTTTAGTGTGAAACTTGGTTAGACATATCTTTGTAGTAGAAAGAAATATCATTTTGAATACAAATGATGCATGTAGTTTATGTGTTCAATTAAATACCTAAGTGACATATTATTGATAATATAGTAAAATAATTATTTTAGTATATATTGTTTTGTATCTTTTTTATTAGGTTAGCTTGGTATATATTTATAGAGTAAAATAATTATTTTGATATATGTTTTTTTGTATCTTTTTTATTAGACTTGGTCATTTGAAGTTTAAGTTTGAGGAGGATATGATGAGCATATAATGTGTTGGATAAAATGCCTAAGAGAATATTAATACAATGTGTTTAGGTTAGAAAATATGATTAGTTGATTTTAGTGTGAAACTTGGTTGGACATTGATTTTAGTGTGAAACTTAGTTGATTTTAGTGTCTCAATGTCTCAATGCCTAAGACATTGATTTTAGTGTGAAACTTGGTTGGGCATATCTTTATAGTAGAAAGAAATATTATTTCCCCTTTCTCCTTACCTATTTATTTCTTGTGCAGAGGTGCTTTCCAGATTACTAGCTTATAGAGAACAGACTGGAGAAATTCATGATATTAAAATTTCACGAGGAGCTCCACCTATTTCACACTTATTTTTTGCCGATGATCTGATGTGTTATTGTCGAGTTAATAGTGGTGAATTTGAGGTGGTAAAGAATTATATAGAAACCTTTTGTGCTTGGTCGGGTTTGAGAGTCAGTATATAGATAAATCTGGGGTTTTTGGGTCGAGAAATATTTCTAGAATTATGCAGAGATATCTCAGACAAGTTTGGCCTCTAAAGAAACTGAGCGAAGAAGCAAAATATTTAGGGAACAGACTTTTTATTAGCAAAAATAAGAAAGTTGCCTTTGAAAGTTTAAAGCAAAAGGTGATGGATAAATTAAATGGCTAGAAATCCAAACTTCTTTCCTTTGCTAGTCGTGGTACCTTAATCAAATCGGTGGTTAGCTCCATGCCAATTTACACTATGTCAACTTTCATGCTTCCTAAAAATATATGTGATGAGTTAGATAGGGCAGTTATGAAGTTTTGGTGGCATGGGAGTACCCATCTTGGGAGATTTTGGCATCCTAAAGCTTGGGATGCAGTTTATCAACCCAAAGCCTTGGGAGGACTGGGCTTCAGGAAGTTCCATGATATCAATAGAGCGTTGATTGCCAAACTGGGCTGGAGCTTACAAACTGAGAAGGATAAGCTGTGGGTTCGTACTTTGAAAGACAAGTATTTTAGACATTCGCAATTTGTGCAATGCCGATCATCAAAGTCCAATTCTTGGGCTTGGAAGGGGATTCTTAAATGCAAAGACATCATTTGTAGAGGATTCTGCTTTAACACGGGAGCTTAATCTTCTGTTAATATTTGGGAAGACCCATGGATTCCTTGGATGAATAACTTCCAACCCCGCCCAAGAAATTTTGAAGCAGGGAATGTTAATTTGAATGTGGCAGATTTGTGGGATGATGAAAACGGCTGTTGGAAAATAGAACTTTTGAGGAATTTTTTTGATGATCTTTCTGTGAAACAAATATTGAATATTCACTGGTTGGGTTCACAAGCATATGACAGGGTCATTTGGACAGGCTCAAGGATGGGGAGGTTCAGTGTCAAAACTGCCTATTTTCTTGATCAAGAGTACAGATTTAGTTCTCCTATAACAAGATACTGGTAAAACATTTAGAAATCAAAAATTTATGAAAGGTTGAAGGTCTTGCTATGAAGAATAGCTGCTGAAACTCTCCCTTTGAGAAGTAGGCTCTCTCAATTTTCAAGCAATATTGATATTTCTTATCCTCTTTGTGGTTCTAATCCTGAGACTTATGTTCATCTATTTTTTCAATGCCAATTTGCCTCTGCTTTATAGTTTGGTTCACCTTTCTCTATTAGATCAAATATTTGGTAGCATAATTTTGATATTATAGAGATGGTAAATGTAGTTGTGAGCCCTCCCTAATATCTTTTTAAAACTATAAAAAGTGCTTGGTTCTATTCTCTTTGGGGAGCTTGTATTTTGGATTGCATTTGGTGGACTCGTAATGAGGTTGTTCACGATAAATCTTCTCCAGATCCCCTCTATTGTATTTTTCGTTGTTATAAAAAAGTGGAGGAATTCCAAATTTACAGAGCAGTTGAGTCTTCATTTGTGGAAGTCAGCAATAATCACTGTAATCCAATCTCTTGGACTCCTCTTAAAAGAGAGTTTATTAAGATTAATGTTGATGCTTCTCTTATTAATTCTGCTACAGCAGTAAATATAATAGCTAGAGATTCTGAGGATGAACCTTTAGTTGTTCAAATCTTCAGAGGGATATGTGACTCTGTTGAACCTGCTGAAGCTTTTGCTATGTTAAAGGGAGTTGAGTTGGCACTGAGGAAGGGTTAGAGAAGGGTGATTCTAGAAGGAGACTCCCTAAATGTAATTACGGCCTTAAAAAGTGTCGTGGATACAGTTTCTTGGGAAGTTAAGTTGTATGTTTCTACTGCTAGAAAACTTTCTCAACATTTTGATTTAATTGTTTTTGGTTGGATTCCTAGGGATGTAAATATCTTTGCTCATTATGTAAGTAGACTAGGCCTCTTGGAATCCTTTTGTTATTCGAATAGCTCTATTGTGTCAGTCTCCTCAGTGGATTTTGGTTCTTCTATTGAATGAAGATTAGTTTTCTTGTATCCTTAACTGTTTGTTTTTTAGTTTGTGTTAGTCTGCAACTTTTCAAGAAAAAAAAGAAAAGAAAAGAAATATCATTTTGAATACAAATGATGCATGTAGTTTATGTGTTCAATTAAATACCTAAGTAACATATTATTGATAATAGAGTAAAATAATTATTTTAGTATATATTATTTTGTATCTTTTTTATTAGGTTAACTTGGTATATGTTTATAGAGTAAAATAATTTTTTGATATATTTTTTTTTGTATCTTTTTTATTAGACTTGGTCACTTAAAGTTTAAGTTTGAGGAGGATGTGATGAGCATATAATGTGTTGGATAAAATACCTAGGAGAATATTAATACAATGTATTTAGATTAGAAAGTATGATTAGTTTGGGCCACATATATTCCAAACTTTTGATTATATGAGAGAATAAGGGAGAGAACCATATTCCAAACTTTTGATCAAGTTAATGAAAACTCCACTTAAGAGAAGTTGCATGGAGTTCATTCTTCAAATTTGTTAATCACAAATTATGCTCACCCTCTTTTTAAGTAAAAAATGCTTATTGACATAAAGAATTTGTAAGTGAGTATTTTCTTTTAGAGCCATTTAGTGTATTTCTCTCTCTTGAAAGTCTTACTCTAAAAAACATATGTTTAGGCTCTTATAATTGAGAGTTAAACTACAATAAGCAATATCATCAATTCCTTAATGGGCAATTGATATTTTTAATTTGTTATAATTAAGTACTTAATTAGTACGTATAAATTTTAATTTTTGGATGATTTGAATTGAAAATTATATTATAGATGTGCTTTGAAAGATATTGCAGGGTTTATTGCCATTTCATTTGAATCGGATATTGGCAATCCATAGAAAAAATGCAAAATTGAGCATAGTACTTTAAAAGAAAAAAAACTACTATAAATCACGATTTTTTCCGAAAACCGTGATCTATAGTTGTTTAAAGAATACTATAGATCACGTTTTATCAGAAAACTGTGATCTATAGTTGTTGACTTTTTAATTATAGATGATGGGTTTCAGCTGAAAACCATCATCTATAACCTTAAAAATGCCATTTTTCCCTCCAAATTTCATCTTGTATACGACGGTTATAACCCGCCATCTTTCGTATTGAAGAAAAGATGACACGGGCATAGACGACGATTTTGGAGGCATCGTCTGTTACGTTAGATCACAGTTTAAAACCGTCGACTAAAGGGGTATTTTGTATTAATGGAAATCTGTTAATATTCAGTTTGGGCCTTGGGCCGAGACTAGAAAACTGTTACTTTCTGAAATATTATCAAAATGTTGTTTTTTTTTTTTACAAATAATCAGTGAAGTTGATACATTTTTAAATATTTTCCAAAGTGATATTTTCTTAAATAATTCTGTGATAATGATATTTTCTGAAATATTTCAAGAAAGTGATATTTTTGTAAATAATCAATAAAGATGATATTTTTCTAAATACTTTGAAAAAAGTGGACATTTTTCAAATTAATTTCAAAAAGAAACATTTTTGTAATTCTCAGATTTAAAGCCCGTTTAAGGCTCGAGAAACGAGTTTTGATATATAATATCATTACGTTTCAAAATGGCACAAATTTCGAGGCTTGTGAATAGTGTCGTTTTACGTGGCACGAGATGGTTCCCGTCCTAGGACCCACTTTCGACAAATTATATGTCTAACCTAGAGTTTTTGGGTGCTCTAATTTCAATGGTGATATTCGTTTCTCCATTTGAGGCTCCGGTGGAAAAGTCACTTTTTCAAGTGAACTTACCGGCATTTGGAAATTGTTGTTCGAACACTTGAGTGACCAACGGAGGATTCTACAAGTGGCATTAGCCCGGTATTACTACCATATCGAGGTAGGGGTTTAATTACCTGATTTTATATCTTTTTAATTTATAACTACATTAAAACATATTTATGAAAAATCGTGATTTTACGATGATTTGATAAATTATTGAAACATGTTGGGTTATACCGGGATTAGACTGTGTGGATTTTTTTTATTTTTTTTACATTGTAATTACAGGGTAAAATAGCAGTGTGCTGCCTATATTACAGTAAATCTCAGGATAATGCCAAGTGAGATTTTAGTGCATAATTTGATTTATAGATGCATAGTTGTTGAGAATTATTACATGTTGTACGTACAATAGGATTACACACTTGAGTTCTATTATTTATGGTAGTTTAGATTGCTGGTGAGTTGCTGCAGCGCTAGGCGCTAGGTGAAAGACCTAGGCCCCTGGGGAGGTCTTTGGCTGATACACCTATGGGTAGTGTCAAGATGCTGGGTACCTCTGTTGTAGAGATATTACAAGGCTGTAATAGAAGGATGAGAGCTCACTCATATACTTGGTTGATTTATGATATGTACAATTATATAGACTTAGTTTTGATTTTGAATATGAGATTATTCGAGATATCAAATATTTTATAATCTTGGTTTATAAATAGATTTTGGAAAAGGTATTAATCATGTAGGTTTTGAAAAATCGCATCCATTCAAAAAGTTTATTGAATTACTAGTGAGTATGTGAATGCTCACTCCTCTACTTCTCCCACTTTCAGGTATTTGTCTATTTAAGATAGTAATCCAGGTGGTCAGACAAACTGCGTAGTTTGTACTTGTTTTCCAACTCCTCTTCCATGATATGTGCTTATATGCTGTTAACTTTTTTTCTTTATTCAATTATTTAGCCAAAATTAGTAAGTAGATATATAAGGATGATTTTATTATTAATTTGAGAACTTAATACTTCATATATTATTTTAGACTTTAGACTAAAGTTTTCAGTTTAACTCAATTTACTAAAAACTTATGATTTCTCAATGAGTATCCAAATGAGATAGCTAGAAAATTTCTTGAACTTTAACGTGTATTTTTCTTAAGTAGTTAAATACTAATAAGAGTTTCAATGACTATAGAATTCATAATGTTTTGAAGACCAAAACAAAATTATTTTAATATCTGATTTCTCCTGAATTTTGTAAAACTAATATTTAATTATTTTTTTATGTCAAATTACTAAAAGTCACGGCTTTTAATTTCTGGTCGTGACAGAAATGGTATCAGATCTGCAAGCTTCAGATCTGTTTGGGATCTTGCCTGTGATATTGTACAGTTTATAAAGGATTTTGGAAAGTGCTTGACAAATACCTTATACGTCACTTAGGAAATGGCTAAATATGTTGACTTTACTCTGATTCATCCTGAACCTTTCTTTCCTCCTCCTAGAGTGAAACTCTTGTATCCGTAGGCTGGTTATAAGCTAGAAATTCTAAAACGATATAAGTATTGATTAAAAACGATATAAGTATAAATTTCTTTGAAGCAATATTGTTGTGTTAAAGATGCCATATATATAATATCTTGTTACATAAATATTTCTAAGTAAAACTTGTTTATGTTATCCAGTTTAGAATCTTATGTGAATGAGAAAAATATTAGATTTTGAATCCTAGTCTGGAGGTTTTGTGAAACCTTGTTGTTATGACTTTATGTGCCTTGATAATTGGGTATACTTGTACTTCCAAGCTTTCATTATATATATGACTTACTTTGACATATACATTATACCGGTGATCTTTGGATTGATAAATCCTTGCTGAGTGATAGATAGTTGTTCATTGGTTAAGTTAAGATGGGTTGACTTTACCCGGTTGATCTCAATTGGATAATTGAGTACTTGTATGGATGATTTAATTTGGTATCCTAAGTGTTAAGAGCTCCTAGTGTTGGAGACTTGGTATGATATCTCATTTGAGCTTCAAATGGAAATAAATTGGTTTTGAATACCTAAGTCTTGAAGGGACTTGGGTGGTACATACTAATGCATGATATTTTCATAAAATTATTAAAATTCATAGAAATTAGATTTTCAGGTGAATTCAAGCTACGAATTAATATGTCTAATAATAGAATTTAAGTTATACAAAATAATGTGTGGCATTTCCTTTAAAAATATAAATTGAACTTTTAAATACGTAGGGTTGTATAAGTTACAACTTGAGTAAGGCCAAAAAAAAAGGGTGTCTATCTAAAAGTTTAACTATGACATACTCTACTATTTTTCCGAAACGCTTTATAAAATCTCTATCATAAAAGTGTCTTTTAAAACTATTTTTAATAAAACTATTAGAGTGTGGTGACTTTAAATTTATAAAACACAAAGATTACCTTACTAAAGCATGCTTTACCTAGAATTTTTCTTAAATAAGTAATTGTGGAAATGTGTTTGTATATATGGTGTTCCAGTTAAAATATGTGCTTTTAAATTTCTTAGAGAGAAATGTTTGAAAACTTTTGGGAAAGTTTTGGGATTTTAAAAAAACTTCAATCACGTTTAACTATGTCATGAAGAGAATTGATATGTTTTAAATACTTGATCGTTTAATAGGCAAACTGTATATATCAAGCAAGAAACTTTGTTTGTTTCGATTTAAAAAAAAATATTGGAATTTTGAATGAGTTGTTGGTATTGAGTTGAGTCTGTGACTGATTGCTCGATTTGAGCTAAACTCAAACATCATTATGATGGCATACTTGATAGTATTTGAGATCAGTTTAATCATTGGTCTGTATAGGGAATTGTTAAACTCTTCCTATTGTATTTTCGAAAAGAATTCTTAGAGTTTAAGTTTTGTTTACCTATGGCCAAAGTGAGACCTCATTGTGAAGTAGTGTAGTTTTCTTAAATGCCCCTTATTTTGTATTACATGTTTTCAAAAATATTTTCGAAAATTATTTTTGATATTAAAATGAAGTAAGGTTTGATGGGAGATAGGCGTTGCCGCAGAGATGACCTATCTTGTTAAAACTTTATTCTAGGGTATTATAGTATTGTTACTAGTTTTACTTACATATTGGATATTAAGTCATTTTTATATAACTTATCCTTATACCAAAGACTTAGAAAGTCTCTGGAGGTAATTAATGATTTGGGATTATTATTATAATTCCACATTGGATAAAGAAACTTATAAAGTCTCTCGATATAAATATGGTATGAATAATTACCATATGGTATTACCGTGGGTAAAAGACTTGGGAAGTCTTTAGGCTATACTTGTTATATAGATGCTTGCATTTTATATGCTTGGATTATTCTTTGTGTTATATACTCCTTTGTTGGAGACACTTATTGTTCGTGATTCTAGTCTCGTTCTTAGCTAGAAATGTTTTGTATACTTGGTTGTTTCTTACTCGTTATGAGGAATGGTAAATTACTCATGTTATTGTACTCTTGTGGTGAGTTCTAACCTTTGAACTTGTCTATCTTGTGTGATATAACACAAGAGTATTGATTTCCATTTTGGATCATGTTAGAGTCTTTGAACTCAATAGTTGTTTAGGACCAAGTTTTAGATACAGACAAATAGGATTGTCCTGGTTTGATGTTGATCTGGTATAATTAGAGGGAAGGTATCATATGTATTCGATATTTGGCCTGCTACTCTAGTTTGGTGCCTAACAATCAATACTCAGGTTACAGGGGTCTTGTATTATTAACTCTAAGTTAAGATTATCGTTACCACTCATGTTTTATGTACCGACCTAAGGACATCATTCTCATATGTTGATGTCCTTGTATTTATTGATGGGTCATTTGAATAACTTTGCATGCCTATTTAACTCATGCCTTGTGTGGCAGCAGTATGTTGACGAGATTCTAACACTAAATGGAGGGCGTATGTTTCACGCTCCTTGTATTACTAGTGTTTGATTCGATCCTCCTACATCTTATCTTTGATTGATCACTATCTTTCTGACCGTTATTCCTTAATGTTCCTGTCGCATCCCTTGTGATACATTCGAATTTCGGGACGAAATTTCTTTAAGGAGGGGAGGATGTAAAATCTGGTATTTAGTAGGGTTAGAATATGTATTATACAACCATTGGCAAACTTGTAATTAAGAATTTCTGGATCAATTTAATCAAAATATTTGAAATTATTTATTGGATGATACAGTAACCCAAAATTGCATAAAAGGAAATCAGAAACATCATCTTCTCCACATAAGTCCCCGAGAGAGAGAAAAGAGGGCTGGAGCTGTTCAGTTACCCAGCTGCTGCACCGCCTCCCGACGCCGCCGACGCGCCTACTCCCGGTCTTATGCAATCATCGACAAAGCTCTGCCGCCTGGTCCCGTCCTGTTTCGCCGCTGGTAGCCAGAGATCGGAGGCCACGAAGTTTCCGCTACTGCGACACTTTTTCGGCCGTAGGTTCTCCGTCGGACCTCCTTTTGCGACACCACTAGCACTGTTGGAATCGTCTCGTCATCGCCGTCATTTCCCGACCAGTCTAGGCTGTTAACTCGCCACGGGTAAGATTTTCACTGTTTGAGCTCTTTTACCAAAATTTGTAAAAAGAAATATTTTTATAATTATTTAGTTAGGTAATTATTTTACCCAAGGTAAATATATGAGGTAAAAAAGGGTTTAAAATCATGAATAATTACGATCAGTAGAAGTTAAAATAATATCCAGAAGTATGTTAATTTTTGAATTAGAAAATATGGTATTTTTCTAATTCAAAATGAAAAGTGATATTTTTGCAAAACTACATAGTGTTGGACTGAAGTCTATTACTATTCAGTTTCGGTGTTGGGTTGAGATTAGAAAACTGTTACTTTCCGAAATATTATAGTAAAAATGACATTTGTTTTACAAATAATCAATGAAGTCGATTCTTTTTCAAATATTTTCAAAAGTGATATTTTCTTAAATAATTTTGTGATAATGATATTTTCTGAAATATTTCAAGAAAGTGATATTTTTGTAAATAATCAGCAAAGATGATATTTTTTTAAATACTTTGGAAAAAGTGGACATTTTTCAAATTAATTCCAAAAAGAGACATTTTTGTAATTCTCGAATTTAAAGCTTGTTTAGGGCTCAAGATTTCGAAATTGAATTTTGATTTCAAATTTAGATTTAGTGAGGTCGAGAACGAAATGGCACAACTTACGAGGCTTGTGAATAATGTCGTTTTACGTGCCACGAGGTAGGTCTTGCCCTAGGACCTACTTTTGACAAATTATATATCTAACCTAGTATTTTTGGGTACTCTGAATTCAGTGGTGACCTTCGTTTCTCCATTTAAGACTCCAGTGGAAAAGTCACTTTTTCAAGTGGACTTACTGGCATTTAGAAATTGTCGTTCGAACACCTGGGTGACCAACAAGAGATTCTACGAGCCTTATTAGTCTGGTATTACTACCATATCGAGATAGGGGTTCAATTACCTGATTTTATATTTGTTTTGATTTATAATTGCATTAAAACTAATTTATAAAAAATCGTGATTTTACAATGATTTGAGAAATTGTTGAAACGTGTTGGGTTATAATGGGATTAGACTGTGTGGATTTTTTATACTTATTTTTACATTGTGATTATGGAACAAGATAGCGGTGTGCTGTCCATATTACAGTAAATTCCATGATAATACCAAGTGAGATTTTAAAGCATAATTTGATTTATAGATGTATGGTTATTGTGAATTATTACATGTTGTACATACCATAGGATCACACACTTGAGTTCTATTATTGCATCATAATAGTTTAGATCGTTGGCATATTGCTGCTGATGAGTGTGTATTTTACTCACAAATCAAGTATTCTCCAAGTTCAAATAATTGTAAGTTCTCAAGCATTTGTGTTGTTTTAATATTATTTTGTGTTTTTATTATAGAAAATAAGAAATTGACACAAAAAAGGAGAAGTTTATGAAGCCATTAATAGTCGAAACGAGGACCGGAGCATCAAAGAGAGCTAAAAAGCTCAATTTGACTAGCAGCTAGGCGCCGCGGTGCTCATTCAGAACCAGAACGCTGGCATCGCAGTGCCCAGAAAGTGGCACCGCCGTGCCTTAGCGCTGGCACCGCGATGCCAGAAACGGGCACCGTGGTGCCACTGCGATTTCAGCACCCGTAGAAGCCGCGTTTTCCCCATTTTGCAGCCACATGTCCACACGTTTTTGGCCAACTTTAAGGGCCATTTTTTGCCCTTGATCTAATACCAATAGATGGTTAGATTTCTTTCTTTCTTAGGTCATCTTAGTGTCTTTTAAATAGACACTTTGGCCTCCATTTCAAAGGGTGGAGAGTTGGAAGATGAGGTACCCATTTGAGAGCTAAAAATCCTAGAGAGAGAGAGCTTTGGAGATGAAATTTAGAGAGGAAGCTTGAGAGAGATACTTGAAGAATTGAAGGCTTGAAGTTCTACCTCCACAATAGAGTTTTCTCTTCCTCTTTCTCACCCTAATCTCATTTGAATTTTGTATTGGGCATATTGTATAATTTGTTTGGAATTATGAAATTCTTTATGAGATTAGCCATGGATTCTACTATGCTTGGATTGATTCTTTATCTTAGGATTTGATGTATCTTTTTAATTCTTTATTTTGCTTATTTTGTTAATTGTTGGCTTATTTTCCATTGTCAATTCATTTATGTTTCTCCTTGCTTATTTCCCCTAATTTATGTGGCCAATGAATTAGTTGAATTTAGGTTTGTGATTTTGATACTTGAGAGAGTTTGATTTTATAAACCAGAATTGAGAAACATAGTTTAGGTTGTTGTGAGACTGAGAGGAGATCAACACTTAGATAATCAAAATTGGAAGTTATTAAGGGCAAAAACTTAACGAGTGCTTAGAGAACTGGGTTAGATAGAGATATCAACTTGGGTACTTAGGCATATTATCTCATTCGGCACTTGAGAGAGGGAATGAGGTTAGATTAGGTCCATTGATTAGTGAATTTAATGGAATTAGGCTAGTAATTGCTTAATTTGATGAATTTAGGAGTAATTAGAGGAAATCATGTCCTTGGTACATTAGTNCTATACTAGTTAATTCTAGGTTTTACTAAACTTGCTAGGTTAGTTAATAGGAGGTAATTATAAATGTTAATTTGGTATTGGGCGTTTAATTCCAACGACATAAATGTGTTTTCACCATTACCAGCTGCAGTTCTAGGTGATAGACCTAGGTCCTTGTACAGGTCTTTGGCTGATACACCTACAGGTAGTGTCAAGATGCTGGATACCTCTGCTACAGAGGTATTACAGGGTAATGATAGCATGATGAGAGATCGCTCATATACTTAGTTGATTTATGATATGTATAATTATGTGGACTTAGTTTTGATTTTGAATTTGAGATTATTCGGGATATCAATTATTTTATAAACTTGGTTTGTAAATAGATTTTGGAAAATATATTAACCATGTAGGTTTTGTAAAATTGCATCCATTCAAAAAAGTAATTGAATTACTACTGAGCATGTGAATGCTCATCCTCCTACTTCTCTCACTTTCAGATATTTTTTTATTTGAGTTTGTAATCCTATTAGTCAGACAAACTGCGTAGCTTGTACTTGTTTTCCCACGCCTTTTCCCTGGTAGGTGCTTATACTCTGTTAACTTCCTATTCTTGTTCAATTATTTTGCCAAAATTAGTAAGTGGATGTATAAGGATGATTTTGTTATTAATTTGAGAACTTAAATCTTAGTAAGTTATTTTAGACTTTGGACTAAAGTTTTCAGTTTAACTCAATTTACCAAAAATTTATGATTTCTCAACGAGTTTCCAAATGAGATAGATAGAAAGTTTCTTGAACTTTAACGTGTATTTTTCTTAAGTAGTTAAATATTAATAAGAGTTTTAATGACTATGGAATTCATAATGTTTTGAAGACCAAAATAAAATTATTTTAATATATAATTTTTTCTAAATTTCGTAAAAATAATATTTAATTATTTTTTATCTAAAATTACTAAATATCACTACTTTTAATTTCCGGTCTTAACAGAATTCTCCTAAATCAAACAATCCGCTTTTAGTCTCAAAATAATAGCGCATAGAATCCTCTATTTAGAATTAAATAGTTTAGGGCGAAGCTATGGTAGGACCTGTTTTTTAAACTTATCGTAGGACTTAAAACTGAGATATTAGATTAAATCAATTGGCTCAATGAGTAGTGATCATAATTAAAGAGAGAGATAGAGTTGACTACCTTCATGATCTTCTTCAAAGAACCTTGCTAATTTCTAAGATCTTCACGTATGGCATCCAATATTATTTAAAATAAAACTCCCAGAAAATGAATATCGACTTGTTCTCCATAAAGAGAAAATTCAACTATAACACCCAATTCAGTCAGTCTACAAGCCCTTGCAAAAACCAAACCCTTTACTCAAATTATGTGCGGTATAAATTAAGGTTATCTTCTTTTATTTATTTAAAAATTTGTACCACTGTATTGTACTATTTAAAATTTCATTTTTTATAGTTTTGAACATAAAATAGTGACTTTATTTGGAAAAAGAAATTCTAACAATTTAACCTGAGTACTCATTTTTTGGCCCTTCACTACACTACACATTTCAAAAATTAGAAAAATTTTAAAGGAATGATGTTAGGATATATACGTGTATATCCTAAAGTGGGCTACCCGTTTTTATACAACAATTATATTATATTAGGACTGTCTAATTAAGTGGAACCAATTAAGTATCTAATTTTAAACTTAGAAAATTACTAATTAAGTATGGACTCTGTAATGTGTGGTTACCCAATACTGAACCAATAAAGATTGATGGGGTCTCTATTGGCTACTAGTATATAAAGACATAACTATTAGGGTTTTGGTCCCCAAGCCAAAATAGAACGTATGCTCTTCTCCACTGCCTCCATCAACAGAGAGAGAACCCATTGAGCACACATAGAGTGTTCTAGCTGTGGAAGGCCTCTAACCCTCTGGCTCTCAATCTAACGCTTCTGCTACGGTGTTCATCGTCTTTGGCTATGGATTCAGGTTTGTCTCAGTTTCTCAACAAATCTTTTCTTGCCAATTTGGCATGATAGATTCTAGGATTGTATTTAATTTAACAATCCATTATGTATATCTAACAAGTGATATCAGGAGCAGGAAATCATGTTAAATTGCTTAGGATAATCATGTATGTCCCTATTTTATGATATCTTTACCAATTTAATTTTTTAGGGTTTAGATATAACATTATTGATTGATAAATTTTTCATGATTTTGTTGAAATAGTGTTTGAAGGTTGAATTCTGAGTTTTGAGTCATAAAGTTTGCAGATTAGGGTGAAAAATCGCAGTTTGAGTTACCTAATTTTAAAATCGGGTAATTAACACTAAGGCCGAAATCTGGCATTGCGGCGCCACCGGTGCCCAGATTAGGAAGCTTGGCGCTGCAGTGCCACTTGAGTGGCGCCGCAGCGCCACATACTGGCGCCGCAGTGCCACCACCGGGAAAGGAGCATTTTTTTTAGGTCAATTTTTGACCTAATTAAGGTACATGGTCTCGGTTTTGGGTAGAATTGAGTCATTTTCGACTCAATTAAAGGAGTTCTAACCTAAAACTTAACCAATCAGTTTTATTTTCTCATCCCAGCTACAGTATAACCCACATTTTATCCGTTGAAAACTCTATTTGCCTTTAAGAGTTGATAAAGTGCTTAAAACTCAGTCGGTCATTCATTAATATTGGTGCATTGAAATTTTCAGTTTAATATTTTGGGCACTTTGGTTATTATTTTCTTTTCACTATGTGTTCAAATATTTTGAAATAGATGAGTTCAAACAACATGTTGCCAAAGTAACCTCTGTTGTGTAGATTTATTTATTTTAAAGTATTTGAATGATTGTGTGTTTATTATTCATGTGAATAATTACCGGCTCAAAGGAGGGTGATTATTTGGCTGAATAATGAACACACCTGTGGTAATGGATATGTGATGGTTATTAAGTTTCCATGTGGATAGCAAATTGGCCCAAAAGTATATTTTCTTTCTGACAGTATTTACTGTCAATATTTGATTACTGCATGAAGAGCACCACTTACAAATTGATAAGTCGGCCCAAAGGAAGGTTTATTGATGTTGTTCTGGGTATCTTGTGATGGAAGCCCACCTTATATGTTTATTTGATGTATGTCATGCTAGTATATCTTATTATTTTGTATGCTTAGTTTATGACATATTTTTAATGTGAGCTGTTATTTTCTGTTTTTTGTTCTCTGTTCAGTTTCTGTTTAATATGTATCTGCCAATATTAAGTTTAATATTCTTGTTTAATAAGACAAACCTTAAGAAATGGAATGAGCACAATCTGCTCAGTTGCATTGATCTTGACCTTATGCTCCGGATAGAACATCCTACTGCTCTTACAGTTTAAAGTTCTTCAGTTGGTAAAGAAGAATTTTGAGTAGTAAATTCGTTCTAATTGTATAAGACTCATAGTCATGCAACAGTCCATTACAGAAACCATAAGGGGCGCTATACCTGAGGAGGTAAACACTAAGTAGTTCCTTAAAACAATTACAGATCGTTTTATTGAAAACGAAAAGGTCGAAATGAGTACTATTTTTTTTGGAACCTCGTTTCAATTCGGTATAAAGATTAAGGGAACATAAGGGAGTACATTATAGAGATGTCTAATCTCGCTTCCAAACTAAAGGTACTTAAGTTAGAGTAGTTGAAAGACTTGCTCGTGCATTTGGTCTCTATCTCTCTTCTTGTACAAATTAGTTAAGCAAAGTTACAACACCCTTAAGTACAAATGATCTCTTTTGAGATCATTTCTAATAGTGTGTAAGAAGAAGATAGGCTGAAGCGAGAAAAGGTTGAAAGTACTCACTTAGCATGTACTTCTCAAGATAAGATAAGATAATGAAAAGGAATAAGGATAAGGAAGCTGCAGTTATATCTTTATAGCATAAAGTGCAAAAGGAAACAAAATAAGGAATTTGTCTGTTTCTTTTGCAAAAAAGCTGGATGTATAAGGTTGATTGTCCCAATCATGCTTTTTAGCGTATAAAGAAGGGTATGCTTCTTAATTTTGTTTGTCATAAAGTTAATTTAGTTTTTGTACCAAAATGCACTTAGTGAATAGATACGAATCCTACTATTCACATAAGTGTGTTCATGCAACATTGTTTGTGAAATCAGTTGAAAATTGATAATGAAATATTCATCGATTTGGGCAATGGCAATACAACTTCAGTAGAGGCTATATAAGGTTATTTAGATTACAATTAGAGACTGGTTAAATTTTGGGTTTGAAAGAGACTTTTAAAGTATTCTATTTCTGACGTGAACAAATATAGTCATCCTTGTTCATTCAGAAATAGCTAAATTTAGTTTCTTTCAAGATTCAAATTTCTTACTACTAGTTCTTTGATCGATAATCTTTATAAATTTAATTGCCTCATCAAGTTAATCTTGCATATTAAGAAATATGGTACAAAAGTACAAATCAATTAAAGAATTTCTTTATGGTACGACACAAACCTTTTTTTGATATATCTCTTAATAGAGAATTAATAGCCTTGTGTCAGATGAAATTCTCAACCTACTTAACTTAACGGACTTTAAAATCTGTGTTAAGTACATTAAGGAATACAGACAAACATAAGAAAATCAGGTATCAACAAGAGTTTTGACGTCTTAGAACTAATTTATACTGATACATGCAGACCATTTCATACAGTTATCTGGAATGGCCAACAGTATTACATTATGTTCATAGGCAATTATTCTCATTAAGGGTACCTATTTTGGTTCATGAGAAGTCTCAATTTCTGGATATGTCTAAGTTTTTCTAATGCCCAAGTTGAAATTCAACTGAGCTAGGAAATTAAAGCTGTCAAATCTAATCATAGTGCATACTATGGTAGGTAAGATGGATAAAGTTAATAAAGTCCAGAGCCGTTCTCCCAGTTCCTAGAGACATACAGAATCGTCCGACAATATGAAATACTGGGGAAACCTAGTATAAATAGTATTATTTAGTGACAATAAAGTAAACTTAAGGATATAATAAGAAGTGTGATTAATCATTCTTCTTATCTAAATTACTCTAGGAAAGAAACCTAAGAACTGCAGTATACATACCAAGCAAAGCTTCCACTAAAGATGTAGCTAAAACCCCATATGCGCTATGGAAAGGCAAGAAACCTAGCATTAGGTACTTGCATATCTGTGGTTATCCAACTAAGATTAGGCCATATAGGCCATATGAAAAGAGATTGGACTTAAGAATTTTAGCTACTATTTCATTCAGTATTTTGAAAAGTTAAGAAGATTCATTTTTATGATACCTCTTATAAATCCTTTTCAAAATGGGAAAATATAAATTCCTTGAGGATGTTAAATTTGGAGGGAGAAAAGGTTAAGAATATTGTCTTAGAGGAGGAATTCATTTCTCTTCCTTCAATTGTAATTTAAAATGTTCAGGTTTCAGGCTTTTATACCTGACATGATTCAAGATACAAATTTGGATCAAGACAATATTCAACAACTCCCTATCCAAAATAAGAAAGTTGCTCCAAAAGAGCAAACTCAACAACCTCAAGAGAAAGTGCTATTAATGAAATCCACTAGGAAAAAGAGAAGTACAACTTCAGATATTTATGTTGTTAATCTTCAAGAACATATATTTGATACGGGAATAGAAAATGATCTAATTATTTTTACTCAAGCTAAAACAATGTTCTAACTCTCAAAGTGGATTGATGCCATAAAGAATGAGATGAAATCCATGAAGGACAATGTCGTTTAAGATCTTATCGACATTTAGGTTCATCTAGTTCTAATGGTTTCGCTTCGAAGTAAGGCATTATTTATAAAGAGACTTTCTTTCTAGTTTTAATGAAAGACTCCTTCAGGATAATTTTGGCACTAGTAGCTCATCATATTCTGGAGTTACATTAGGTAAATTTAAAGACTACCAATTTTCAATTAAGATATTATAGATTCCATCAAGTTATTTTCTCGTTTGGTTTTGAGGAAAATTCAGTTGATAGTCTTATATATCACAAGTTCATTGGGAGCAAGTTTATCTTCCTGATTTTGTATGTCAATGACATACTTTTGGCTAGCAATAATATAGGCTTGTTGTAGGAAACCAAGAAATTTCTATCGAAGGATATTGATGTGAAAGATCTTGGGGACATCTCTTTTATACTAAGGAATACAGATAAATTGAGATAATCCTTGATGTATCTTTTAGGATATCACAAAAGATCTATATCGATAAGGATTATATTTCAGGAGATACGCCCATTGGCTAAGGGTGATAAATATATTCTCAATCAGTGCCCATAATGATATTGAAATTAAGGAAATACAAAAAAATTCTCTTATGCATTGGCAGTGGGGAATCTTATGTATATTCATGATTGTTAGACAGATATTAATAACTCTCATATAGATCATTAAGTAGCAGCAAAATAGGTTATGCAGAATTTAGAGAGAACATTAGTTTATGTGCTCATTTATCAGAAATCAGAGAAATTTTAGAGATTATTGGGTATTCCGATTCTGATTTTGTTGGATGCCTGTATAGTTAAAGATCCACTTCTGGTTATATATATATATTTACTAAATGGATGAGCTATTTGGAAGAGTGTTAAATAAACACTCACAGCTTTTTCATTACGGAGCAAAGTATATGTATCTTATTATAAGGCATCGATTTATGGAATATAACTGCGGAACTTTATCACTAGGCTGCAAGCTATGGTTGATGGTTTTAAAAGACTATTAAAGAATTATTATGATAATTAAGCCGCATTGATGTGCTCTAATAATAACAGAAACTCTTAAAGTTAAGGCACATAGACTTTAAGTTATCTGTCGTTACAATAAAGTATTCAAAATTGACAAGTGTCTAAGGAACATATAAGTACAAACTCCATGACAGTGACTATTCACCAATGGTTTATCGCCTAAGGTGCTTTCATAAGCATAATGCTCATAATGGTGTTGTATTTTAAAGATGTGCAGTTTCAGTGGGAGTTTATAGTTTTGTCCAGATGTTCATTAGTGACATTTATTCCTTATTTAATTTCTGTAGAATATGGTCGATGGATTTTTTCGTAAACTCTAAATTCAAATATGATATTTATCATATTATTATCTTTCCTACTGCGATTTAAGCATAAAGTTTGTGGTAATGCATTAAGAGGAAAGACTAAGGTTGATCTCATTTCAGTTTAAAGTATGACCAGATGGAAATAGGCATGTAAGATCACTTTTCGTGTAATTTCTATGCCACACATCCATACTTGATCTGTGTCATCGCGTGTATTAATTTGGTAATCATTGATAGGTTTAGTTGCCTACTTAAGTGTAACGAAGGCCGCTTTGATTTCATATTGATATACAAGATGGTTCAGATTGTCTTAAGAAGTGATTTCTTAACAGACAGCAATAAAGTGCGCACTCAAGTTTTCATTATATAATTGTCTCAGGAAAAACTCATGTAGCCCAAGTGGGAGATTGTTAGGATATATACGTGTATATCCTAAAGTGGGCTACACGTTTTTATACAACAATTATATTATATTAGGACTGTCTAATTAAGTGGGGCCAATTAAGTGATCTAATTTTAGGTTCAGGAAATTATTAATTAAGTATGGACTCTGTAATGTGTGGTTACCCAATACTGGACCAATAAGGATTGATGGAGTCTCTATTGGCTACTAGTATATAAAGACATAACTATTAGGGTTTTGGTCCCCAAGCCAAAATAGAACGTATGCTATTCTCCTCTGCATCCATCAACAGAGAGAGAACCCATTGAGCACACATAGAGTATTCTTGTTGTGGAAGGCCTCTAACCCTCTGGCTCTCAATCTAACGCTTCCGCTACGGTGTTCATCGTTTTTGGCTATGGATTCAGGTTTGTCTCAGTTTCTCAATAAATCTTTTCTTGACAATTTGGCATGATAGATTCTAGGATTGTATTTAGTTTAACAATCTATTATGTATATCTAATAAATGAATCCTTTAAAAATGAGTTTTGACTAGATGCCTAAATTTTAAAACTCTTTACAAAATAGCCTTTTTACATTGTCGAATATAATGTTAAGCGTAGCTGAATATTGTCGAGAAAGACTATTTTGTAAATAAATTATAAACATTATACATTGTCGAATATAATGTTAAGCTTAGCTGAATATTATGGAGAAAGACTATTTTGTGAATAAATTATAAACATATGCCATTTTGCAAATATGTGTCTTAAAACGTGTTTTTTTGCCGACAGACCCTTTCAATTACTATAAATGCAATTCTAGAGAGAGGAACAATCTTTGTTTTTTGGCCATCTCCATAAGTTCTAAATCTTGTTTTTAATAAATGATTTCTTAATTTTAACTGCTCTCGATCTCAACCTCTCTTTAGTTTATTACGAGGTATTTAACCCGCGCATTTGCTGCGGGTTACATATGAAATATAATGAAATGATAATAAAATAATTATTTTATTATTTACAATAGTTAATAGTTTTTTACATTATAATGATAGTTATCTAAAATATGATCAAGTATTGTTTAGGATATTACAAAATATATTTATATCAAAATGGATTAGTGGCTAGTTCTATAGCTTTTGTTTTCCCTTCTTTTGTTGTTCCTCTTCACTGCAATTAGGGGGGGAAAAGTTTGGGTTAAGAAAGAAAAAATTAAATTAGGTTTTTTTTTTAAAAAAGAAAAATATGAAATTTTTGTTGTTAAAAGATGAGGTATTTATTTTAGAATATAAATAAATGGATTACCTGATTAATTTTCGTTTTCTTGATTTATTCGTCGATGTTGTTTCTGATTTGAAATAGAAAAAAAAAATTATTATTTAATTAATGCATAAGTTATTTTATATTTTTTCAAAGATAGCATAAATTTATAGCAGTTTGTTACCTTTCTGTAATTTTCTTTGGATCAGGTGTTTTTGGATATAGTGGTATGGTTGATATTGCTTCTGTTTCTGGGATGGTTGGTGGTGGCGGAAGTGATAATATGGTGGATTCATCATCGTCAAATATTTTTGATACAATTGTATCAATTAAGGCTCCTCTAGTCCTGAAATAAACTTGAAATATTTTTGTTTGTCCATATAGTTGCTCGATTATTGGTGGTAATATTGTTGGATCAGTGTAATTTCCTTGTATTGTTAGAACCGAGCATGGTTTTTTTATTAGAGCTTGAGCCGCTTTTCCAAATATTGTGATGATGGTATATCCTGTTTCATCTTGAATTCTGGTATTTAATTTGTACCTACGAAAATAATAATGTAGGGAATGAGTTTAGTGTAAAGAATAAGAAAAGATATTCTAATTAATAATTGATCTTATAAATTATTTTTTTAATGAGTGAATTAGTTAAGAGAATGCTAATGTAAATTATTTAATTATGTGTTGTACCATGGAGTTGGAGTTGATGTGAGATGACCATGTGTACCGTACCACCATCCATTTCCTGCTTCACGAACTTGTCTATAGCATTGGGGGCAGGAATTGTAATACCAACCTTGATGTGCTTCAAATTTAAATATTGTTGCTTTTACTGTGAATTTGATCTCCTGGAAAAAAAATTGATATTAGTTTAAATTATTCTATAAAAAAGTATTTTTATTAATATTATTATGTTTGTACTAATTTGTTGGTTTAGATGATCCAGCTGATTTAATTCCGCAATTGTTTTTCTATTTTGCATTTTTTTTTGCTCCAGTGGTTGTATTTCTCTTGGAATAGGAGCTGGAAGGAATTCAACATGTTGTGTTGTATGTTGAAATCTGAATAATAGATTGATTAAAAAAAAATAAAAAAGGTTAATACTGGGTTAAACTAAATAGAATGAGATTTTATTTTTATTTTATAAATGAAAGGAGTATAAGATGTAATTATTACCTTTTTTTTAATGTATTAGTTTCTGGTATATCTATGTTTTTATAATATATCGTTGCAGCTGTACTCGCAACATATATATTTCCTGTTTAGTACAAAAGCTTATTTTAGATAGTATGTAATTGAAAGTGGAAAATGAATAGTTTTATATATAGAGATAAAATATAGTTATTTATTACCTAAATATTGTTTTACTGTCATCGATGTAAAGATAGTTATGATTGGTTCTTCTATAGTTTGTAGAATATCTGCATTAAAGTTTTTTGTTGTTTCTCCCCATAAAGTGATTTGCAGTTTTTTGCTCTTGTAATGAAAATAAAACGATATTAAAGCATGATTAGAATTAAAAAATAAGAATTTTTAAATATGTGTATTTTAGTAATAAATAAATTAATTACCTAGTGTTTTGTATCTTTAGCGTTCGCCTTGGTGTCATTTTTTCCCTGATTTCTGTCACTTCTAAGTCTTGTATTTCTATTAACATTTCTATAACATCTGTTATTAGAAAGGAAAAAACAGAAACAGATAAAAAAAAAATAAATAAAGAGATTAGGATTTGAGAGTTTGTGTAATTATTAGTAAGTATTAATAAGAAAATAATAATACCTGATAAGATGGCATGGACATCTATTCTGGAAAGTAGTTGATCAAAATCTATAAAGTAAAATTTGTGCATTAGAATGTTTGTATTTGGGGTTGCTATTGGGGTAAAGGATGTTGCTCTGGCAAATTGAAGCATTGTAGCATGAGGAACGACTTTGTATTTTGGTTTATTTGGTGCGACATTAAAATTACTGATTTGGTATATTTGTCCTTCGGTTATTTGTTGCGATATGTGATCTGCATCTCG
>JXTC01000144.1:512898-555068 GCA_002914845.1 Trema orientale | reverse complement strand
TGAAAAACAGATAATAAAAAAAGGAAGGGGGGAAAAGGGAGAAATGCCCCGATTTGTAGAACACCACGAAAAATTGCCAGAAGAAAAAGAGAGGAAGGCATGATCGAAGAAAACAAAAACCAAACAAAAAAAAAATGCAAGAGATAAGGAGAGAGCATCTGAGAAGAGAGGAAGACAAAAGCATCAAATGCACAACAACTAGAGAGAACAAAGAGTGCCAAGCGGAGAAACCAAGGACAAAAGCTAATGAGATACCCAAAACATCCCACCCATACCCTCAGCCGAAGCAATAATAATGGGGACATGAATGGAATTAAAAAACCCACGCGAAATTACCAAAAAGACCACACTTACAATTATCCTTCACCACACCTAAAGGACAAAAGCGTAAATTCACAATTAAAGCAAAAAAAAAAAAAGAAAACGGTATCACTGTTCATCTACAGTGATCCATCCCCAACTTTAGTATATATAATAAAGTGTGTGCATGAGTATAATTCATTTGTCTATTAATTTGGTCCAAGTTTGTAAATTTTCAACGAAAACCCAATAGAAAAGAAGATGAACAATCTAATTAAGTCTTCTTTTTTGTTTAGTACATTGAGACTCATGCTTTGAAATGAACTTAAGATGAAAACAGAAAAAAAGTATACGTAATAAAAAGGAAAACTCGAGGAAGAAAGTCTGAGAACAGTTACGAGGTCATAATCCTAAGCAACATATACAATTCTTATTTGTGGGTCCGCTTACTATCTGATCATATTAGGCGTTTTGGATTTGGTTGCACCCGTAGGATTATCAGGCAGCGTCCTACTATCGCCTATTAAATTTGGTCAAAATTGTAATAAGAAAAAGACAAAATTGACCATAGTTTTTAGATAAAAATAAGTGAAAATGAAATTATAACCTTGCTAGCAAACATTCTCCTTTGTTATTCAATAAAAACTAAAAAGAAAGAATATATAATTATAATTAGCTTAAAAAAAGGTCAGATCAATTTTAAATCTTTACAAGAGAGCATGATTACAATTTACCAGTTTAGTTTTTCAGTCAAATTTAAAATAGTCAAGAGATATAGTTACTATATCTACTAGTTTAGGATTCATCTAACAGTTTTTTTTTAAAAAAATAATCTATGTATATCATATTTGATTTAATGGTTTAAAAAGGAAAAACTCTAACGATACATTCAAAAAAGAGCTCTACCATAGAATTTCCCTCTAATTTAATTTTATTTGATAGCTAAGGTTGCTTTCATATTTTCCCCCTCTAATTTGTATTAACTCTAAGAGAAATACATATCAAAGGTCGGTTATGTAATTTATGCAAAATTCCTCGGAAAAATTTTATTTTGTGTTTTGTGTTCCCCTTAAGGTAGGAGGAAAAAAAAGCGATATGCAATAATATTGGGAGCCAGCTACATATATAATTACTCAACACATGGTCTTTTATTTAATTTTTTTCTTATTAATTAAGCACAAAAGCATGTAACATTTATTAATTAAGCACAACATATAGTCAAATTTGGAAGATTTTGTGGGATATTCACTTATAGATGTCATGAAGAGGGTCGCGTTTATTGATAGACGTCGTGAAAAGGTTGGTATTTACTGATAGACACCATTAAGAGGTGGTATCTACAGATAGACGCCGTAATAAGGGGACTATTGTGCGTCTACTACTGATGGACAATCTTGAATGGAGTTCCGCCTAATGGCTCTAAGTTTTTGCGTGGACTCTTTTTCTCTATATATAGGAGGTGGTATGTTGCAATCATATTTCTTGTAATTAAGAATATGATAACCCACTCTCTTGTTGATTCTTTGGAGCGAATTTAGTTTTCGTTAAGAGATGTTTCTATTTTCTTTTAGAGGTTTGTATTATTATTGTAGTCAATTTGGCTAGTGATTAATATAATTCTCTTAAGGAACCTTTTAAAGAAAAGGAACTTAAAAAAAAAAAAAAAAAACATGTGACATTGACTGTACCTTTCCTTAGAAAAATCGTGTTAAAAGTATTAGTTGATTTGGCTCAAGCAGGGTGCCTATGTTTAATAACATGTACGTAGGACTTAATTAAGCCAACTACACTTAATTTTTTTTGTTTTTTAAAAAAGGTGTAGTTGAGCCTGGCTTAACTGATGTTCAATAATATTTCCTCTTTTATAATAGGATTTCTAACACTTATACCTACAAAAACCGAAAAAAATTACAAAAATACCGAAGTCAAGCTTTTTCCCAGTTTTCGTACGGTTTTAATTAAGAAAATATCATTTTTTAAAAAATATTTAAAAAAATACTATTTTTAAAATAGTTATTGGTTACCGGTTTCTGGAAACTGGTTACTGGTTACCGATTACCAGTTATATACCAGTTATAAATATCTTTAGTTACTAGTTACCAGTTTCCAGAAACTGGTTACCAGAAACTAGTTACTATTTTAAAAAATGGTCTTTTTCTAAATATTTTTTTAAAAGTAGTATTTTTCTAATAAAAACCATACCGCATTTTGAAAAATACAAAACCACTGTATTTTTCAAATTCTTTCCTTAAATACCGTATACTTTCTAATTTCCCCTTTATAATACTCTATATGATATATTAGGGTGGTTATTTATAAAACATACGGGCCCAAACTTATTATTTTATTATTGTAAGTGTCGGTAAGCAGTTTGTATTGGAAAAAAGATATTCAGCACTATCTTTTAAAAAATAATGACAAATATACGAACTTCTCCTTTTGCATTTTTTTCATACGGACTTGTATTAGAAAACTATCACTTTATTTAACGTACAGGTTTACTATTTTTCTTCCCTTTTTCTCGCTCAAAATTCTCTCCATGAGCTTCCCAATGGCGATATTATCCAACAATTCTCAAAGGAGAGAAGTCCGACAAACATTTTTCGGCGAAGTTGTTGTCGGTGGTGATCGGAAAAGACCAAATCTTCGCGCAATATTTGTTAGGAATCGAATGTAGAAAGGACTGGTGAGTTTTCTATACTTGAATCTTGAACTTGAGTTTTAGATCTTGGAGATTTGAACTCTCTGCCTCTTTACTCCACCTCAGCAAGTCTTTCTCAAGCACCCTCACCTCCAAAACATTAGCTTTCTTTACTATGGACAACGTCTTTGCCCAATTTGTTTGTGGTGGATGGGAGCCATTAATTAAGAGACCGTTAAAAATCAAGAGTCTTATTCATACTATGTATCTTATTGAAATTTTTGAGATGAAAAAGAATTACGTTATCATTCTATAAAATTGGTTTTCGTTTCAGATTCTTATGTTCAAAGAATGTATCAAAATTATGTGTATTTGGTTTCTGCACATAAGGTGTTTGACAAAATTCTTGAAGAATATTAAAATTGTGAGTATTTGAATTCTGCACAAAAGGTATTCGACAAAATTCTTGAGAGAACCCTGGTTACCTTGATGACTATGATTAATGTAATATTTTCTCTATACTGTTGTTTTCAGTTGATCTGCTTAATTTTCTAACAAAGATCAGCAAGACAATTCACCTCTTCATGCATAAATGCTTGCTTCGGAATTTGCTCTTGGCGTAGGAAAAGAGATAAAAGATGCTTCTATTTGCTGAGTCTGATTTGAAGACTATGATAGTCTATCAACTATGGTGAGGAAGTGGCTAGAGAGCTAAGACCAGTTTAGGAACTCGTTAGTGCAGAAGTCTTGTTGTATAGAAAGTTGAAGCTTTTCACCTTAAAAAGCAGTTGAAAGACATAATTTCATAAACAAGTTTATATGTGAGTTGTATTATTATGTTAAACTTTTAAATTGAACCAATTGATCGTCAAGTTAGTTATTATTTATATATAAATGTAACTTGTAAAAAATCAAATGGTTGGCACTAATAGAATAACAAAAAAGCTCTAGCAATCTTGATCATATATGTGTCCTTATTTTTACATACGTGCTTGTCTAAGTTATAGTAAAAATGATTTGGTCCTTTTCCTACATGTTTATAAGGAAACCAAACTGGTCTCTAGGAAACATTTGTTGTTTCCTGTAATTTACTTGCTTACAGAGCATTCTGTTAAAAGAAAACCAAAGTGGCTTCCAGGAAACTTTTTTGGTTTCCTGTGATTTACTTATATACAGGGCATTCTGCTAAAAAGAAACCATATTGGTTTTTAGAAAACCTTTGTGGTTTCCTGTGATTTACTTACATACAGGGCATTTTGCTAAAAGGAAACCAAACTGGTTTCTAGGAAACCTTTGTGGTTTCCTGTGATTTACTTACACACAGGGCATTTCGCTAAAAGGAAACCAAACTGGTTTCTAGGAAACCTTTGTGGTTTCCTATAATTTACTTACATATATGGCATTCTACTAAAAGTAAACTAGTTTCTATGAAACTTTTGTAGTTTCTTATGATTTACTTACATACAGAGCATTTTGCTAAAAGGAAACCAAATTAGTTTTTAGAAAACCTTGTGGTTTCCTGTGATTTATTTACATACAAGACATTCTGCTAAAAGGAAACTAACTGGTTTTCAGGAAACTTTTGTGGTTTCATGTGATTTACTTACATACAGGGCATTTTGCTAAAAGGAAACCAAATTGGTTTCTAGGAAACCTTGTGGTTTCCTGTGATTTATTTACATACATGGCATTATGCTAAAAGGAAATCAACTGGTTTCCAGAAAACTTTTGTGGTTTCCTGTAATTTACTTACATACTGAGCATTATGCTAAAAGAAAACCAACTGGTTTCTAGGAAACTTTTGTGGGTTCCTATGATTTATTTACATACAGGACATTCTGCTACACATAAACCAATTTGGTTTCCTGAAAATGTTTTTAGTTTTCTGTGATTTACTTATATATATGGCATTCTGCTAAAAGGAAACCAAAATGGTTTTTGAGAAACTTTTGTGGTTTTTTGTAATTTACTGATATACAAGACATTCTGCAACATATAAACCAAACTGGTTTCTTGAAAAACTTTTTTGATTTCCTGTGATTTACTTTTATTCTACTAAAAGGAAACCAAACTGGTTTCTTGGAACCTTTGTGGTTTCCACGAATATAATAATAGAATATAACAAATTTAGAAAGATGGGCAAAAAAATGAACAAAAAGGAATTAAAGAGATAAAGAATATAATAACAAAAAAGAAATAAAAAAGCCTAAACTATAAAAACGGAAAATAATAATGGAGTATAATAAATTTAGAAAGGTGGGCAAAAAAGTGAAAAAAGGAGAAAAAAAAAAAAGGGAGAAATAAAAGGGAAAAAATGAAAAAAAAAATCAAAAATCAAAAATGAAAAAAAGATAAAGAACCATGAAAAAGTGAAAAAAATGAGAAATAGAAAACAAAAAGGGGAAAATAAAAAAAGAGAAAAAAATATATCGAAAAAAGAGAAAAGGAAAAAGGAAAAAGATAAAAAGAGGAGTGAAAAAAATGAAAAAAAAAAAGAGAAATAAAGTAGTGGGTATCGAACCACTAACCTCAAAAAGATGACAAGAGTATCTTGCCACTACACTGTTTGAATTTATGTTTTTTTCTTAGACACGTTTAATATATATCCCTTATTGTAAAAAAGATGCCTTATTTACGGATTTGCCACTGCGTTTTCCAGCCCAAAAATATTTAGACAAATGTTCATTTTAATTACTTTCTTAAGGTCGTATTTTTGGTATTATTTTTAAAAAGATAGGTATTAATGTCCAAAACCCTTTGTAATTCTGTTGCGATTCTAGGGCCAAGGAGGTTAGGGCTCGCTTCTAAGGCGCATAGTGAATATTCTCATACGTCAAAAAAAAGTTTGTCATGTTGATCCATCCTGTTTTTTTTCTTTTTTTAATCAAAAAATTAGTTTCTTTAAAAACACATAAACCCTGGGTACCTTACTCCCCTCAAGTTTGATAAAGCACGTTGCATTATTAATATCACTTAAAAATCAAAGTTATAGATGTCAGTGTTAGTTTTTTTTTTTTTTTCCCTAGTTTTGGGAGCTAACTGATCAAGGGTGTATAAAGTCTAGAGTCATAGTTTATTAACAATAATATATAGCTTGTAGAAGCTTCATGAACTTAGGTAGGCTAAACTCAAACACTTTTAAAGTATTTAGTGTCTAATTATTATGTTATGGTTTATTGCAGCCACGTCTTTGGGGTTTAACAAATCATATGATTAATAATTTGTAGTTTGGTACCTAAAAAAAAAAAAAAACATATAGCTTTTCAATAATTTGTACTTTGGTACCTTAAAAAAAAAAACAAATATATAGCTTGGGGAAAATACTAGTTGTATGTACTCTCTTCCAATTTCAATGTTTCACACGTAAATTCTACTAACAAAATATAGTGAAATCTACATGTTAAGCAGTAAGATATGAGAGTGAAAAGAGAAAGAGGGCACATTTAACACTGCCCACAGTTTAAATATCTATCAATTTCATCCCAAAATAGAGTTCACAAATACTATATATACATTTTATCCTAATCCAAATCTCATATTGATCCAGAATAGTCAAATTGAGTGAAAATCAACATAGCGTACCAAACTAACTAATTGTGATCAATCATTAGTATTTGCAATTCAGATAATCTCCGACATCTCGTTGAGCAAGTATTTAACATGCCATTCAAATTTCATTAGGGCGATGTTCTTGTAGAAGTCAATTTGAATTCTGGCACAACCTTTTGTAAAATGTCCACTAAAATATTCTAAAACCCAACTCCCATTCAAATAGTCCCAAACAGATCATATTGGGCCTGGGCTAAGCCCAATACAAATTACTTCTCTCCTTAGGGCTTTGGAAAGTTTTTACGCGAAATCGCGTTGAGCAAGTATTTTAACATGCCATTCAAATTTCATAGGTCGATAAAGTCAAATTGAATCGGGTTTCTGACACTTTTACCTTGAAAAACTAAAAGGGATTACAAAAATCCAGAGGTCAGATTTTTTTTTTCCCAATTTCTGTACGGTTTTTATTAGAAAAATATCACTTTCTTAAAATTTTTTAGAAAAATACCATTTTAAATGGTTACCACTTATCAGTTTCTGAAAGCTGGTTACCGGTTACCAATTATCAGTTATATATCAATTATAAATAATTTTGGTTACAAGTTATCAATTTCTAAAAACTGATTATCAGTTACTAACTACTTTTTAAAAAAATAATATTTTTTTAAAAAGATATTGTTCTAAAACAAACTGCACCAGATCTACAAAAAAACATATCCCATCGTGTTGTTCAAATTTATTTTTTCTAAAAATGCTTTCACAATTGAATTCTAGCAGAACCTTTTGTGAAATGTCCACTAAAATATTATAGCTAAAACCCAACTCTCATTCATAGAGTCCCAAACAAATCATATTAGGCCTGGGCTAAGCCGAAACACTATACTTCTCTCATTAGGGCTTTGGATAGTTTTACCCATGATTACAAAAGGTTTCCTAACGCTTTCACCTATAAAAACTCAAAAAATTTACAAAAATACGGGCTTTTTTTTAATTTCCATACGATTTTTTTAAGAAAAATATTACTTTTTAAAAATATTTTTAAAAAATATCATTTTTAAAATAATTACTGGTTATCAATAACTGGTTATCAGTTACTGGTTACTAGTTATATACCAATTATAAATAAATTTGATTATCAGTTACCAATTTCTTGATACTAATTATTATTTATTAGTTACTATTTAAAAATGATATTTTTCTAAATACTTTTTAAAAAACATTATTTTTCTAATAAAAATCCTACCGTACCTAAAAAACGCAAGCCACCATACTTTTCAAAACTTTTTCTGAAAATATCGTATCTAATTTTCCCTTTACAAAACTTACACAAATATGGTCCGGCAAAATAAGTGCCATCCCATACAATTGGAAATGGCATTTTTCTCAAAAAAGACAAAGGTTACGAAAAACAAATAAATGAGAAATCGATTTGGCAAAAAATGAAAGATCTATGAAGATAGATCTCGATCCAACCTCGGCAAGCTTTTGATCGTCCTAGTTCTAGTCTGTTCATCACGTTGAACTTCGACAACTACCAATAAAAAAAGAAAAGAAAAGAAAAGAAAAAAACAGATCTACATTACCGAACCTTGAAGGAAAAGAAAATATATTCAAAAACAGAAATAAAACATCTAAAGATTAGGAATTGATCATCCTTATTATATTATTGCACGTAAATCAGTTCCAGTTTCATAAATTCAATTTGGGGTTTTTGGCATGTTTGGTCGCTATATTATTCTCATATTCGCAAAATGGTCCCTAAGTTAATTTTTTTGGGGATTAAATCCTTAACTTTTAAAATTTTTGGCAATTGAGTCCTTTTTATTTGTTGATATTAAAATTTTTATGTAATTGAACACACATTTAAGTGAAATAAATTGGTATTTCACTAAAATTAATTAGCTTGGAAGGAAAATAGAAAGAAATTTTAAGAGAAATTTTAAATTTTTGAGAATTTCTAGTTTTTTAATTTTTTATATTATGTTGTTAATTTTTAGCTATTTTCCTTCTAATTCCGATTAATGTCAGTAAAATATTAATTTTGACATTCAAAAACCTTGCATGTGACTTCAAAATGCTTAATTCCATCCGATATTTTAACAATTACTCATGAAAAGGGTTTAATGGCCAAAATTTTTAAGATTTAGGGACTTAATTGTCAAAAATATAACTCAGAGACTATTTTGCCAATCACAAAAAATATAAGGGCCAGTCATGTCAAAAACCCTTCAATTTATAATGTGAATGTTTCTTTTTTTTTTTAATTTATTTTTTCGAACAGTTCACTAACCACATTAAAATCCTATTAGATAACCGGTTTCTGTAAATTCAAACTAAACTGAATCATTAATGGAAACCAATAGTCAATCTATTTCTATTTGTAATCAATTTATAGTGAGAAGCCATAGTAATAGTGAGAAGCCAGATTTTGGATTAAAACTGAAATCCAGAAGATTATTGGCTTCCAAGAACAATTTAAGATTCTGAAAACCCTATTTTGCATATAGTTTTTGTCGCATTTTAAGTTGTTAGTTCCTAATATATATTTGAGTTGCTGAAACAAGTAACCAAAAAATTAAGTACAAACCATGAACCAACTGGTTCCGGGTTTCTACCAACAGTTTCAGTTTCTACAAACCACTAGAGAATATAATTCATGGTTACAAATGAGTTGTTGGTTTTCTAACAACAAATACAATTACTAAAATGAATGAAGAATTTGGTATCTGAATGCAAATTAGTCGTTGGTTTCTAGTATGATTTTTAGTTATTGAATGCAAACTAGAAACCAATAGGTTACTGGTTGAAAATAAGTTATTGGTTTTCAAAACTATCTCAGATAACTGAAAACTAGTTGCAAATCTAGAAATTAAATTAGTTTCTGGTTTGCAATAACAATTGAGGTAAATGGAACCAATTTAATAATAATTTCAAGTAGCCAATATGGTAATTTGAAACCAATAGCCAAGTTAGTTTCTCGTTTTTTTTTTTTCTTCGCTAATAGTAACAGGCTTCCAAAACTTATATGGTAAACTAAAGCCAGTTAGGTTTATACTTTCTAGTTACCAGATTAGTTGTTAGTTTCTAACAGATAATACATGATAAGAACCCACTAGGTGACAAGCCCTAGGAACTCATGAAGTAATGGATTAGACGCACTCTGAATTTTTAGGAAATAAATTATTGTTGATCAGATTAGAACTTTAAGAAAGCTAGATCCTTAAAACCCTAATATTGAGATGCCACAAAGATTGATCACTTCCTTAATAAGTCAAAATTTGTATTCAGCTAAGAACACAAAAAGGTAAAGCAAAGCTCACCAAAGAAATCGTTTTTTTAATAATCTGATATATTTACATGTTTCGTAGCATTTGTATAGGCTTGAATTGTAATCTGAATAGGAATCTCTAACAAATAATAAAAAAAATTTAAATAAAACAATTAAAAACATGGGCCTAAAACATAAAAAAAAAAATCCTAATTAACTCTAATTAATCCTATGAGCCCATTAACATGTGAATTGGGCCTATAGATCGAAACCTTGTACATAAAGATAAATGACTGTCCTTGGTGAAACTTTTGAAATTTCTAGTTTAGTCTTATAATCTTCTAGAACAACCTCTTTGTCATGTGCTTCTATGATTAAGCCTTGCAAAGCTTTTTTCATCCTCTTTGTCCTTACCCTAGTTATTGGATTGCCAATTCCTTACAAAGGATCTTGAATTGTTTGACGAGCACCTCTACCTCGATCTCCATCAATACATTAACTAGAAACCTTTAGTCAATCTAGTTTATGGTTTCCAATTCAATATTAGCCATTGAATTCTAGCAACCAATATGATAACTAGAAATCAATTGCCAAATTAGTTTCGGATTTTTGGTTTTTCGATGTAGAATAGTGATTAATTTTAAGCAACTAATTTAGAAATAGGAACCAACTAGTTTCTGGTTTCAAGCCAAAGATTGAAACTAGTAATCATATGTTGACGGAGGTTTTGTCAACAATGAATTTAAGAAATTGCGAGATATGGCTTATGTGTGAACAGGGTTGATGAATCAAAGCAAATAAGGAGAGAAGAGTTTTATAATGGTTCAGCCCCAAAAAAGATGAGCCTACGTCCACTGTTTTTTACTATTTTCTAGAGAATTACAAGAGTTTCTCTAAGTCTCAGGGTGAGAGCTGAGAGAATTACAGAATGTAGTGAAGTGCTTTTGAGGAATTTGTGTCGTAATTATAATGAGACTGAGCTCCCTTTATATAGGAGAGGGTGGCTCAATATTTCCTAATTACACAAATTGGTAAGTACATAATTAGAAAATACAATTTCGGGTAATAATACAATTGGGTAATAACTTAAATGGAATGACTAGTCGATCTCCATTTAGAAACTCATTTCCCTTTCTTTGTAAATTACCCATTTGATGAAGCTTGAACTGGTTTTCTTTTTATACTGGTCGCACTTTCTCATTCGAAGGAGGTCGCACTTCAATCAAAAGAACAAGTATGCGACCTAGCGCAACCCGATTGTTGACCTTCCTTTTCTGGCATTGACTGATGTGGATTTAAGATCACATAACAATTTTCCCCCAGCTCTATTAGTCTTTGGGCTAAATGGAGCTTCCTACTCTGATAAATGCGAGCTTAAGAATGTGATGTTATGAGGTCATCTTGAAACCCTTGAAGAGTCGCCAAGTCTTGAATCACATCTTTTCGCGTAAATTTTCCTGACAGACGCCACCACGTGTCATCCTTTCTCAAGAGATTGGCGAAACTCGAGGAGACTTCTTCGTTTCTCGAGCAATTGTGATGATGATAATGACATCAGCCGTCGTTTCAAATCGAGACGCTTCAAATCGAAATTCCATATTTCAAGAATTAAATCCACTTAATTTCATAAATCAATTCCCGCGTGAATTTCGGCCGTCAGATCCGAAAAGTAAATGCCTTGGTCTACGGCTATGATTCGATGAATCTTTAAATATATATAGACCCTTTCTTCTTCTTCCTTTTTTACTTTTATTTCCTTTGAAATCTGAAGCATTCGTAAGATAGAAATCCTCTCGGTGCCCCCATTCTCTCAAACTCACCATCTTTTCCGGCGAACCTCAGAAAGCCTTCTTCCTCGTCACCGGCAAACTACTTCAGTTTCTTCCAACGACGCCAATCCAGAATTTTTCCAGAGGCCAAAAAAGGTCAGTTCTCTCTCCTTTTTCCATTTCTGTTTCTGATACTCATAATATAAATCGAAACAATATTATGGATTATCCTAAAAAATTCATACCGTTGTCATTTCTGAATGAACTGAACTTTCTTTTATTGGCTCATTGAACTGATATATATACCCAGACTCTTGAATATCATCTCCCAAACTGAATATTAATAATTATTCTTGATAGTGTTGGACGAAACCCAAATTAGAACTTGAAATTTCTAAAATTTCCAGATTTATAGATCAAAACCATAAACAAAACTAGATTTAAGATTGAATCTAGATTCTGTCTAAGTCGAATCAAGAGGTACATTCCGTTAAATCGCATGACGAATTACTTGAAGAATTATTTGAGCCTATAGAATAGAAACATGATTAATCCATGGATTAATTAGAAGAATTCAATGAGATCCAAGGTGGATGAATAGCTCGTTGTCGGCACCAGCTCCAAATGTCTCGCATATAGCAAATATACCTGTAAAAATAGGCAGAATAGCACGCCTATTTCTAGGTCGTACTTAGGTTAGTTTATAAATCAATTTATGATTTTACCTGTAGAGTGATGCTCGCATAGGATTAAATATCTCTTTTTTTTTATTTTTCAGATGTCTAGTAGCGAGGAGATTAGGGAAGGGAATGCGTTCTCTGGTGAATCGTTATTCTCAGATGCGGTCACGAAAACTAGCTCTATAGATCTCGAGGATTATATTGAGCAACCTGAAGTAAAAACAACTGGGACCAGACAAAGTAGTCCTCACATAGGCGACCTCCCCCAAGACCAGTGGCCTCAACACATTAGAGATGCCCTTGAATATGCGAGAGGTTACAACTACGTAGAGGGAGACTGGTTATGCACCAACATAAAGACGAGCTGTACTACGAACAAGCTCGAGAAGATTGTGCGAGACTACAACATCAACATACTTCTTTGTATTCCCACAGAATTTAATCGACCACACATCCCTCCTCTCGGTACTGCCTCATTGTAGTTCTCAGATGTGGCGTCCACCTCCCATTACACCCATACATTAAGTCGATTGTCGACTACTATGGAGTCGTTCCCTTTCAACTTACCCCCAAACACTTATAGATATATGGTAGGCTTGTATATATTGTACCACAAATTAGGTCTAGGATCTCCCACTCCTGAAGAGTTCGCTTGGTTTTATCAAGTGAAATCAAACCCTTCAGACTTCAGCTTCTTGTACGCGAGCAAGTGGTCGAATCAAGTGATAAAAACCATCCACGGAGTTCGCAATAATATGAGAAAATAGAAAAATCCATTTTTCCATTTCGAATATGCTGACAACGGGTTCTTCCAAAACCTTAGTAGGTAGCTTTTAGATTTAACTAACTCTAAATATACTTTATCTGATCGCATTTGTATGTCATTGCAGATAACAAAGAGCGCCTAGGACTCAACGAGGAGCAGCTCGCAAGAGTACATAAAATAAACGACCTTCCAATAGAAGAATTCAATTGGAAGAAACTTGGGACAACCAAGAACTTAATCGCTTGCGGGCTGTTCCCAAGGGGAGCCACTCTTCCCTATTCCACAACCGTCCAAGCAAACCCTCGAGCTCGAAGAAGAAGAAGTCAAGGAAACAAAAAGATACGGGCGCTTCATCTTTGAAATCTAAGAAATGAAAAACATCTGCCTCTCCCTCTGTCCAAGAACCTCCATCTCCAGAAGCTCCATCGCCACTAATTTCTCAGCAGCAAGAAGGTAAATTTTCTAGTCCCTTCTCTTTGTCGCATTACATACTTCGCATGCTGACTAATCTTTTTTTTTTTGTAGAAATGACTATCGGTAACGGACTGCGAGCCCCCCTTCAACTATCAATGGCAAAATCCAAGACTCTAGACAGCACGCCCCCTTCTCAACGAAAGGGAAAGAGAAGGTCGACACTTCAAAAAAGCAAAAAGTCGCCTTCGAGGACATTCCTGTAAGCTCGCCTCTTCCTCAGCCTACCACAAGCGTGAGCCAGCCTGAGCCATCCAACGAGGAACCAACCACTTTTTTCGGGCAGCTAGCTAGGCCGACAAAGGCAAAGAGTTTCTCGCATTTCTTCATCAGCTGCCAGAAAAGGCTGGTCTGAGTGCGGCCTTTATCGATCGTTTCACTTCCGAAGAAGCTTGGGAGAGAATAAAGCAACGACCAGCTAAGGTCGTATTTGGCACAGCAATGAGGATGTTAGCGAATGTAAGTATCTTAATTCTTTCGATTCTTCGACGTATTTTCCTAGCATTAATATGTTTATATTTCAGACTGCTGCAGCTGCTGTGCTGATGTACGACTCGATCCTCGAATGCATGGAGAAGGGCGAAAAGATCGAAGATGCCCAATCATTCGAGGACCTGAAGAAGAGTCACGAGGTCGAGAAAAGCTCCTTCGAGTCGGAGAAAAAGCAGCTGGAGGAGTCTTAGGCACAGGAGAAGCAAGAGAAGAAGCAGCTTGAAGAGGAGAATGCTGAGCTTAAGAAGACTATCTCCCAATATCCGGATGCTTTGAAGGAGGCAGCTAGGGAGGCAGGTCGCAAAGCAATAGAGGAGTTCAAGGCCACTGAGGTCACAGAACTCGAAGAAAAGGCTAGCGACATTACCTCGTCGACCATCATCTACAATATTTACTGTGAGCATCCGGAGTTCGACTTCTCTATCCTTGGCGAGGACGTTGTCGAACTCGTTAAGAGTTGGAAAGATGCTGAGGCCGTAGAGAAAGCTGCAGACGGGGGAGCGAGCACATCTGTACAATAGTTTATATATTTTTTATAATTTTGTAGTATTTAAGACAAATGCGGGTTTATCCCGTTTATTTTTGTAATATATATTGCTCGCTTGAGCTTAGTTTATATTTATAGAATTTCTTCAATCGAGCTTTAATTCCTGCAAAACGAAAACAAAGTTCACATCGCATAAATAATATAAATGTGCATAATTTAACCAAGTAGTCAATCACTAAGTGACAGATCGGTACGCTATTGTGATTCGAATCCAATAACTTAAACCGAGGTTTAAGTAGTAGAATAGGTTAGGTCACTTATAAAAAATAACGCGCGTGAGTGATGCAAACTCAATATTTATTTTTCAAAAGTTCCATGGCAAAATTGGGTTATAGCAATATATCACATCGAACAATGAACGTTTTGTTTAGTTACTTTGCTGTTCGAGGAGGAAAATTGCATAATACGACATGCTATGGCATGAAGCGAGGAGAAAATCCTAAGATTTTAAGAAATTTTAGAAATTCGACGATCTAAAATTCCAACCCCTCTAAATGAACATTTGCATAGTCCCTTAGGAAGCGAGTAGGAGATAACATTCTGATCCCACTGCCCCCCGAGTTTTATGGTATTCGAAGACTGCCATAAAACTATAAAAGACGAACCAATATATAAGAGTTATGCGATGATAAAATTAGGGTAGTAATCGAAGAAATGATATCTTGATTGATGAATTTGGATGACAAATGACAAGATGCCCCCCAGGCTTTTTGAAGATATATGAAGATATACATGAAGATTTACTGATAATAGCGACGAAGTTGTTCTGCATTCTAAGCATGTTCGATCTTTTGTCCTCTAGTGCGAGCTAGCTTGTATGTCCCAGGTCGAATGACGGCATCAATAACATATGGTCTTTTCCAAGAAGGTCTAAATACACCAGTACCGTGCTCTCTATTATTAGGTAGAACTTGTCGAAGAACAAGATCACCTACTTCAAATTCTCTATTTTTTTACTTTAGAATTATAATATCGAGCTGCACATTGTTGGTATGATGCGATCTGTAGTTGGGACTGCTCACGCATTTCTTCCAAAAGATCGAGCTCGATCCTCATCAATACATTGTCCTGATCTTGCTTGTAAGTAGATCGTCATAGAGAGCTCGCATCAATTTCAACTGGCACTATTGTTTCGTACCCATAAGCTAAAAAGAATGGACTCTCCCCAGTAGTGGTTCGCTGAGTGGTGCGTAAGCCCATAATACTTTGGGGAGCACCTCTGGCCAAGCTCCTTTGTGCTCTTCCAACTTCGTCTTTAGGTTCTGCTTAAGTATCTTATTTATAACTTCGACCTTACCATTGGCTTGTGGATGGACGACTGCAGAGAAGCTTTTTTTGATACCTAAGTTATCGCAAAAGTTACGAAACTTATCACAGTCGAATTGCTTCCCATTATCAGAGATTATAGTATGTGGTGTACCATAACGACAGATTATAGACTTGTAAACAAAATTTACCATCTTCTTCGCGAAAATTGTACTTAAAGCTTCAGCTTCCATCCATTTAGTGAAATAATCAACTGGGACCACTACATACTTCAATCCGCCTCGTGCCAATGGGAGTATTCCGACAATATCTATTCCCCAAACTGCAAATGGCCATGGACTAGTCATCGAAGTTAAAGGAACAGGTGGCATTTGAGGAATAGTTGTAAATCGCTGACATTTGTCGTATTTCCAAGCGAATTCCACCACATCCTTCTTCATAGTAGACCAAAAATAGCCTTGTCTGAGAACCTTGTTCATAAGTGCCTGCCCCCCAGAATGATTTTCGTATATCCCTTCATGAATTTTCTTCGTAATGTAGTGTGCTTGTTCTTCATCAACACATAACAATAATGGCGAGCTGAAACTTCTTCGATAAAGCTTCCCATCATAGATGATATAGCGAGCTGCCTTTATACGAAGTCGGTTTGCATCGTCTTTATTCTCGGGAAGATCACGATCTTGTAGAAACTTCATTAGAGGATCAATCCATGAAGGTTTTTGATGGACTGGCATGGTTACTTGAGGTTCTACTTCGATGCTCAGTTTTGCGAGAAATTCAACAGGAACTACCTTCAGCAATTCTGCATTTTTTGTCGAAGCAGACTTAACTAGAGCATCTGCCTGAGTATTCTTAATGCGAGGAAGAAGTTAAATGCTGTAGACAGTAAATGTCGAGAACAGTCGTTGCACCTCCTGTAAATAGGCTAGCATTCTTCCTCCTTTCGCTTGATAATCGCCAATCACTTGACAAACGACCAGCTGGGAGTCACTGTATCCCTCAATTATCTCGACCTTCATCTCTTGTGCGAGCTTCAGTCCAGCTATTAGCGCTTCATATTCTGCTTTATTGTTCGATGTCGGAAATCCGAAGTGAAGTGCACAATGAATATTATGTCCTTCTGGACTGATTAGCATCAAGCCTACACCAGTCCCATTCTCATTTGACGATCTATCGACGTAGAGTTTCCACGGTCTTGATAGATCCAAAGCAAGTTTTTCGATTATTTCGGTGAGAAGATTGACATCATAAGTAAACTCTGCAATAAAATCTATGAGAGCCTGACCTTTGATTGCAGTGCGAGATCGAAAATTGATGTCGAATTGACTCAACTCAACTGCCCACTTGAGTAGTCGTCCTGAAGCCTCGGGCTTTTGCAACACCTGCTTTAATGGAAAGTTTGTGAAAACTTCAATGGAGTGTGCATGAAAATATGGTCGAAGCTTCTTGGATGCGATGACAAGTGCGAATGCCAACTTCTCCATCTCTGGATATCTCGTTTCTGCATCAAGTAGTCTCTTACTTACGTAATAGACTGGTCGCTGTATATTCTCTTCTTCCCGGATTAACGCGGCACTTGTCGCATAGTTAGAAACAGCGAGGTACAAGTACAACTTTTCCCCTGGCTTTGGCTTTGAAAGGAGTGGAGGAGAACCTAGGTGTTTCTTCAAATCTTGGAATGCCTGTTCGCACTTCTCGGTCCACTCAAACTTCTTCGATCCTTTCAATACTTCGAAGAATGGTTGGCATTTGTCAGTTGACCTAGACACAAAATGACTTAGTGTGGCCACTCTTCCCGCCAGGCTCTGCACATCTTTTGGGCTAGGCAATTAGTACTTTTATCTTCTGGGGATTAGCTTCAATGCCACGCTGATTGACGATGAACCCCAGATTTTTCTCAGATTCTACTCCGAATGCACACTTATGGGGATTTACCTTCATCTGGTATTTTCAAAGAATTTTGAATATCTCATTAAGATGTTTGATGTGATTTTCAGCTTTCTTGGACTTTACCAACATGTCATCAACGTATACCTCCATTGTCTTGCCAATTTGCTTTGTAAACATCACATTGACAAGACGCTAATAAGTTACTCCTGCGTTAATGAGTCCGAAAGGCATCTTCTTGTAGCAGTATAATCCTCGATCAGTGATGAACGAAGTGTTCTCCTCATCTAACTCGTACAAGGGGATCTGGTTACATCCAGAATATGCGTCCATAAAGCTTAAGAGTTTATGCCCTGACGTCGTATCTACAAGCTGGTCGATTCTTGGAAGTGGAAAACTATCCTTCGGGCACGCCTTGTTGAGATCAGTGAAGTCGATACATGTTCTCTACTTCCTGTTGGGTTTCCTTACCAAAACTGGGTTTGTAAGCCAGCTTGGGTAAAAAGATTCCCTGATAAATCCAATTTCGAGCAGTTTCTCCGCCTCTTCTTTCAATGCGACGTAGCGTTCTGGATCCATCACCCTTCTTTTTTGTCGTACGGGTTTCTTTGTTGTATTTATATTGAGGCGATGGCACATAATATCCAGATCAATCCCCACCATATCCGAATGTTGCCATGCGAAGACATCCAAGTTCGACTTTAGAAAAATGACCAATGTAGTTCGCACGGGTTCCTGAAGCTTCGCTCTGATTTTTAACACCTTCGAAGGCCCGTCGATTGACAAATTTTCCAAGTCTTCAATGGGTCCAGTTTTGATATCTTCATTGATTTCTCGAGGGTCGAGGTCTTCAATTGACGCTTTGGTTGATACTTCACCTTGTAGCTAGACTATCATTGTGCGAGGTGTCGTATCTTTTGCTGCCAGCTTCAAAGAATTATCGTAACAAGTCCGTGCGTCGTACTGGTTGCCTCGCACTTCGCCTACTCCATGCTGTGTTGGGAACTTCATGGCGAGATGATAAATTGAAGTGACAACTCGAAGTTCCCTCAGTGTTGGTCTTCCTAGTATAGCATTGAATGCAAAAGGGCAATCTACAACTAAGAATTGAGTCATTACTGTTGAAATTCTAGGATAAGTTCCAACATTAACCATTAATTCAATCATGCCCCTAGGCATTATGCTATCACCAGTAAATTCGTAGAGTGGAGTGACAGCGGGTTTCAAGTCACTGTCACTCAACCCCATCTTTTTGAAGGCGTCATAATATAAAATGTCGACAGCACTTCCATTATCGACTAATACTCGCCATAACTGTGTGCTCCCACAGTTAATTTTTATGACTAATGCATCATTGTGCAGGTAATGGACCTCGCTTGCATCCTACTCTGTGAAGGTGATGTCTATATTCGGTACCCGTTGAAGTTTTTGTGGTCGCTGCTTTAAGTGCATGACATTGGTCAATGGCTGTTGTCGATCTTCTCGTGCATACCTATCTTGTGCCCTCTTCGAATCTCCACCAACATGTAGTCCTCCAAAAATAGTTCGCACTTTGCGTTAAATTTCAGGAGGTCACTGTTGGTTTTCTTCTCGCCTTTCATTATTCTGCCTAGTGTACTACTGCAGCTGTCCTTCTTTAATTAATCTTTCGATCTCATCCTTCAAGGCATAGCAGTTATTGGTATCATGTCCAGTGTCATTGTGATACCGGCAGAACTTGTTGGGATCACATTTTGCTCTTTCTCGTTTTATTGGCTCCAGTTGACGATATCACTCCTGCTGATTAGTAACCATATAAATATGATCTTTGGGTGCGTTCAGCTCGGTATAATTATTAAATCTCATTGGAGCTCTCAGAATCTTCTGCTTCTTTTGTTCAGGCTGCTTCTCAGTTGTCTGCTCGTTCTTTCTTTTGTTCGATTTCTTGTTATTATTATTGTTGGTCGTGGTCGCATCTTTTGTTGTATCCTTTCCTCCTTCCTTCTTCGTCTTATGAAGAATCTCGCGCAAAGATTCTACCCTTAGATGCCGACCAACTCTTCGATAAAAATCTTCAAGAGTTCTACACTCTCGCCCGAGCAACTTTTCCCAGAGTTTAGTCTTTGGTTGCACCTTGGCCATCATTAGAATCAAGACTCCTCTTTCAGGCGGGTTGTTGACTTTTGCCAACTCTGAGGTAAAGCGATTAAGATAAGATCGCAGAGTTTCCTCTGGACCTTGTCGAATAGCAGACAGGCTGATTAATAGAACAGTGAAGTTTTTTGCTGCTTGGAATTGTCTCAAGAATGCAGTTTGAAGTTGCTGCCAAGACGAGATCGAACCAGGCTGAAGCCCTCAAAACCACTTCTTCGCTGCTCTTGTCAGAGGTACAGTAAAACATCTACAACATGCAAGATCATTGACACGATGGAGTTCCATCAGGTCACTAAAGTGATCTATATGATCATGTGGATCAGTTTTCCCATCAAAAGTGTTTATGGTGGGAAGTTTGAATCCAATAGGTAAGGCAGCAGCTCGAACTTCCTCGTTGAATTGCGATTGACGATACCCATCAGCGAGCTCATCGTCAAGTGCATCTAATGCGATCCTCAAATTATGAACGTCGATGTTTGGAGGAAGAACGTTATTTGGTGGTAAGGGTGGCCTTTGGTCGTTATTATCACGACGTATGGCGGGTTGATCAGACAGGGTCTGCTGTGACTTTTGTGAAGATTTCACTGTAATAGTGCGATGAGGTCGACTCCGGTCGTTATGATGCGATGTAGATCGCTCATGATTGCGTCGCTGTTCCATGTGTTGTCTCAGGTCTACAGGATTATGTCTTGGTTCTCTGCTAATCCTTTTGAAGACGCTCCTCGATTGACGATTTTGCTCGTTGCTCAGATGATCATGATTGATGGTTGTTCTCTGAGAAAGTTGTCTACAATCACGATCAGTGCTCGAACTCCTAATACCAGATTCTTGTGGCAAGTCTGTGACCTTGCCTTTCCCCTTGGAGTTGCGGTCTGTATGACGGTCCTGTTGGGTCCTGTGCTGGTCGCAATTTATTGCTCTCGGATCTGAATTCTTCTCTCAGGTTGTCGAGCTGGACGATCTCTGGGGCATTTGTGCAGTGGTGGAGTCACCATCTGTCCTTCAGCAAGTCGCCGTAGAGAATCATTAATCAGATTGGTGATTTGTTGAAGGTTTGCTAGTACATCCTCCATGCGATCTTGTCTCTGAACAATATTTTCTAGTACGGTCACAGCGGGCTAATCTTGAGGAGGATCGGTCTGTGCAGCAGCAGTGCTTTGGGGTTGGCTAACTCCAGCGTTTCTAGTAGTGTTTCTGGTGTTTGCCATTGTTAAAGAAGGGAATTTGACAAACTCTTTGCTGGAATATCCCTCCTTCTAGCGCCAATTGTTGACGGAGGTTTTGTCAATAATGAATTTAAGAAATTACGAGATGTGGCTTGTGTGTGAACATGGTTGATGAATCAAAACAAATAAGGAAACAAGAGTTTTATAGTAGTTCAGCCCCAAAAAAGATGAGCCTATATCCACTGTTTTTTACTATTTTCTGGAGAATTACAAGAGTTTCTCTAAGTCTCAGGGTGAGAGCTGAGAGAATTACAGAATGTAGTGAAGTATTTTTGAGGAATTTGTGTCGTGAATTATAATGAGACTGAGCTCCCTTTATATAGGTGAGGGTGGCTCAATGTTTCCTAATTACACAAATTAGTAAGTACATAATTAGAAAATACAATTTCGAGTAACAATACAATTGGGTAATAACTTAAATGGAATGACTAGTCGATCTCCATTCAGAAACTTGTTTCCCTTTCTTTGTAAATTACCTATTTGATGAAGCTTGAACTGGTTTCTTTTTTATGCTGGTCGCACCTATCTCATTCGGAGGAGGTCACACTTCAATCAAGAGAACACATATGCGACCTGGCGCAACCCGATTATTGACCTTTCTTTCCTGGCGTTGACTGATGTGGATTTAAGATCGCATAACACCATATACTGCATGGAAAGCAGAAACTAATTAGTTTGTAGTTTCTAAAAATTAATTGGTCATGATTAGTTTCTATAAGCCAATATGTCAGCACGTAACAAGAAGCCAATATGGTTTCTGGTTTTAAGATGCAGATCGACTACTTAGTTTTTAGAAATCAATCTATTAACTAGAAACCATTTGCTAATTTGGTTTTTTGTTTCTAGTTCTAGAATAGCAATTGATTTCCAGCAAACAAACAAATAACTAGATACTAGTAACTAATATAGTTTCTAGTTTCTAATTGTAAACTGGTGAATTTTTTTCCTGACAATCACACTAGTAATTGGAAACCATTAGTCAATCTGAAGTTATTTTCACCAATAGCTTGCTATTTTTTAGAACAATCTCAATTTACAGGAAAGTAGTAGCAAATCTAGTTTCTGGTTGCATTTAAGTTGTTAATTTCTAGAATAACCTTCAGTTATAGAAATTGGTTTCCCAAATTGATTAGAACTAGATTTTGGTTTGAAACCAGAAACTAGTTGGTTATTAGTTTTCATCAATGTTTTCATGATCTGGAAACTAGTAGAGTATCTGGTTTTTGTTACATTTAAGTTGCTAGTTTCTAATATCCATGTTAGTTGCTAAGATTAGTGACAAAAAGTTGAATGCAAACCAGATTCTAACAAGTTTTTGGCTTCTAAAACCACATAAGGTTACTGAAACCAACAGCAAATATGGTTTATGGTTGTATTTTAGTTGTTGGTTTCCAATGTGCACTTCAGTATTTGAAACCAGTGACCCAAAATTGAATACGACATATACATATAGATTACTTGTTTCAAGCAACATCTCGGATTAGTGGAAACCAATATCATAATTTGATTATATTTTCAATCTTTCCATGAAAATATCATTCTCCTAATTCATAGACCTGTACATATCTCTTTAATATTGACACGAATGAGAACGAGAACATTCTCGATATATCTTGCTATTCTTTCTTGAACGCCATAGGGGTATACTCCACATGGGCCGTCGATCTAAATATCGTTGATGACGAGAGCGAAGAAGATAAGGTTAAGCCCCTTAGATCTGAGTAAAAGATAAGAGGAAGAGAAGGAAAAAGAAATTGGCATTTTTCTAATAAGGAGCATATAGAAATACTTGTAATGAGTCCGATCATATTTAGGTCATTAGTTTTATGGGTTTTGGACACTTATACCTATTTTTCAAAAAATAATACCAAATGTACGACCTTTCCAAAATAATAAAAATCCGTACGACCTTTTTATGGTATTTTTCTAAATACTTTGAAAGTTAGAAAATGCGGTGGCATTTTTAGTAAATAAGTCATCTTTTTTTTTACAAGAAGCTACAAAGGTCTCCTGGAAACCAATTTGGTTTAATTTGGTTTCTTATTAGCGGAATGTTCTGTAAGTAAGTAAATCACAAGAAACCGCAAAAGTTTCCTAGAAACCAGTTTATTTTCCTTTAGCCGAAAGCCCTGTACGTAAGTAAATCACAGGAAAGCACAATGGTTTCCTGAAAACTATTTTGGTTTCCTTTAGCCAAATATCCTGTACGTATGTAAATCACATGAAACTATGAATATGTCCGGGAAATCATTGTGGTTTCTTTTTTGTAAAATGTCTTGAAGCTAAATAAATCACAGGAAACCATCGTGGTTTCCGAATATCCTGTACGTAAGTAAATCATATGAAACTATGAACATTTCTGGGAAACCATTATGGTTTTCTTTTTGTAGAATGTCCTATAGCTAAATAAATCACAGGAAACTATCGTGGTTTCCTTTTAGCAGATTTTTTCGTAGCTAAGTAAATCATAGGAAACCACAAAAATTTCCTAGAAACTATTGTGGTTTCTTTTTCAAATTACAGGAAACAATAAAAGTTTCCTGAAAGTTATTGTGATTTCCTTTTTGAAGAATGCTTTGTAGCAAGAATTGGGTGAGGCATTGAACAAGGACATTTAAGAATATGATCAAGTTCTCAAATTAAGTAATTATATTTTTGAAGTAAAAGCAACAGAAATATATATTGGTTTTTGGATTCTGGCAACTAGTTTCCAATAACCAAATTGGTTTCAAGTAATCAATAATTGAATTAACCAAATAGTTCTACTATTTATGATAGAAACTAATTTAGTTTTCAGTCTTTATTAACTAAATAGTTATGATATTTATGGTGAAAACCAATATAGTTGTTGGTTTTTAGTAACCAATTTGGTTTCTAGTTTCCAAAAATCAATTAGTTTATGATTTCTAATAATAAATTGGTAATTAGTTTTAAGAGTAATCAGCTACAAGTAAACTAGTTCCAAAAAGAAACAAGATAGAATGGAAATTCTAAGACGTTATTTGGTCTTTCTTAGCAAGAATTTGTTATTTTTCTAAAAAAGGGTAGTACAAAAATAAGTAAAAGTTTAGACATAGTATTCTTGGTATTATTTATCAAAAGGTAGTACTAGGTGTCTTTTTCCCATGATTTTGTAGTTAATAAAGTTTCTTGAGTCTTAGATTGTATGAAATGGCAAAAGTTTTTTCTGGGTCGTACAGAAAATTAATTCTGTGAGCAAGAACGTATTTTTGTCTTTATTTTTAAAAAGTTCGTGTACCATGTCATTTTCCCTAGTTTTATTATGAGGGTTGACTGTTGAGTAGTTATTGATTGTCAATTGTCATTATAAGAAATAGGGATAATTACATTTTTATATCTTGTATTTTAATTGTTTGTTCAGTTTATATCTTATATTTTGATTCTTATCAATATTGACTTTCAAATTTAGAATTTGTAATAAATGCATATCCTCTCTAGGTTAAACACTAATTTTGACTTTTATATATACCAAAATACCCTTAAAAGTTTAAATACATATTTTTTAAAAGAAATCATATTAAAACTTATACAAAATCGATAAAAGGGTTTTATAAATAATATTTACTTTTTGTAGGTTTTTGCATTTTTTATAATTATTTTTTGTAATATTTGTTTTTTTAGTTATTTACTTTAATTAAGTTTTAAATTTAAATTAAGTATTAAAATATATATCTTTAAAAGTTTATAAGAATATTTCGGTAAACTCAATAGTCAAAATTGGTGTTTGACCCGAATAAGGTATAAATTTATTATAAGTTTCAAATATGGATGTCGATATTGATAATAACCAAAATACAAGGTATAAATTGAACAAACAATCAAAACGCTAAGGTATAAAAATGTAATTAACCCTAAAAATATACAGACTAGCTCGATATTGCCATGTTGTGATCAGCTTCTATTTTTATTAGGTTTTAGGTAACTATATTGCATATACATATATTTATTATATGCACAAATAATTTATTTCGATTGAAAGCAGATTTCACTTTAGTGAAATTTAAGGAATGTACATTTTTATTGACAACGAATAAGCAAGTTAGAATTTCATAGAAGTTCTATATTTTGCATTCATTAATTTTTTTTTTTTTTTGTAAGTAGTTTTCCTCAATGATATATATATATAGAGAGAGTTTTCAATAAAAATTTTTGTTTTTATTTTATAGATGAGTACTTTGATCAAGTTGAAAATAACTTACAATAATAAGTCAAATTCACTGATTTCAATTCTACTCAAATTCTTTTAGGAAATCCCTATATTCTGATTCCCACTAACATAGGAATGAGTTGGTTCAATAATTTTTCGGAAAAAAAAAAATTGATCAAAGCAATTACTATTTATTAGAATGGTTTAATGGCACAAATGGCCCCTGAACTATCTAACTTATGGCAATCTAGTCCTCAGAGTTTCAATTGTAGTAATTAAGCCTCCAAACTTTCTGATTTGTAGTAATTTAGCCCATAAACTGTCTAAATTATAACATGCTATTAAATTTTTGACAAAAAACTCACACGAGGTGCACGTTGTAGCATCTGAAAGAGTATTTAAAGGAAAAAAAAATGAACAAAAGAATTTCAAGAGAATGAAAGATGTATTCTTTATATTTTTTGGAATTCTTGGAGTTGCAAATTTAGAGAAAATTTTTCTGTGATTGTTCATATTTATATTTGAAATTTCTAAATTATTTTTCTAATACACTTTTAGATGCCATTACGTGTGTTTTTAGTTAAAAATTTAACAGCAAGTTGCAGTTTAGATAGTTCAAGGACCAAATTATTACAAATCAGAAAATTTAAGAGCTTAAATGCTACAATTGTAACTTTGAGAACCAAATTGCCACAAATTCGATATTTTAGGGACCATTTGTGCCATTATCCCTATTAGAATTGATAGTTTTTTTAAACCAACCTAATATAGCTACCAATATAATTTTATATCTTTTGATTTATAAACATATATCCAAGGGGTGGCAATTTAAGTTACAACACGACGATATGACGCAATTTTTTGATGGTTAGGGTCGTAGAAAAAGTGCGCGGGCCAAAATTGGTCGACTCATCTGACATGAATAAAAAAAGGGGTCGGATTTTGGTCAACCCACTTGACCCCAACTTAAACCATTTGACCCGCCAAAAAAATATATACATAATTAAATCATTAAAATGTTTTTTATTTAATTTGTTTATGACTATTATTATAGATATATTTAATTTGTATAATATAAGTGTTTAAGATTATAAGTTATTAGTTATATTTATAAATTGTCTCTAATTACTTGTAAGTCAATAGTAGACTTAGAAAAGGAAAATATAAGTAGAAAAATACGGGTTATAGCGGGTTGACGGGTCAAAATCGGGTTGTGGGTTAGATGTTATTCACCAAAGCAGGTTGTAAGGATCGGGTTCGGGATAATCTGTTTTAGGTGCGGGTCGAGTTAGTGTTGATATTTTTCTGACACGACGGGTCACAGGTTGAGTTCGAGTCGATATAATTTATGTATATATTAGACTTTAACTTGATACGAACCTGACCCGCCAACACGAATTACCACCCCTAATATATCCTCACACTTCGCTTAAATCACTCAACGGCCAAGTGGATGAATAATCATTTGTTTATCAAATTGTATTTACTATTATTATTGTTTTGAAAGAAGTATTATCCTATGTTGAAATGACCACAATCAAGATCTACATGTAAAATTTGTGCAAAGTGAAAAACTTATATATTTGTTATAATAAGAGACAGAAAAAACGTGAACTCAAAAAAAAAAAAAAAAAAAAGAAACATGGAGAGAGAGAGATAAAACGTGTTAAGATAATAAAAAAGAGATAGTAAAAGTGAAATGAAAATTAATATACAATGTTAGAGAAAAAAAAATACGCGAACTCAAGAAAAAAGAAAGAAAAAAAAAGTGTATTAGGTTATAAAAAGAGAGATAGTAAATTAAAATCTAAATATTTAAAAATAAAAAATAGAATAGAAAGAATTATATATAATTTGTAATAACAATGATGACATAAAGAATGAACAATGGGAATTATTAGGATAAAAATACTAGGAATCAATAATTATGGAATGGGAATGAAAGGAAAAAAAACAATGGAAAGAGATTGGAAAAAAAAAATTCATCAGATCACAAATAAGTTAACCACCATTTAAATCATAAATAACTTTCTCTATTTATATAAGTATTAATTATATTAGAATTTTTTTTTTGTATAATTTCTAATATTATTATAACTATTATCCATAGTAAAAAAACACAATACTCACTGAAGAAGAAGCAACCTTATATATATTTTGAGAGAGACCAAATGAAAGTTTTTAAAATTTTTAATCTTCAATGAAATGGTTCTAATTAATTTTGCGTCTTTAGTTATACCAAGATGAATTGGGAAGAGTTTATTCAAGTCAAGGGTGTTTCACTTGTATGTCCCCTTATATATATTTTGAGAGAGACCAAATGAAAGTTTTTGAAATTTTTAATCTTCAATGAAATGGTGCTAAATAATTTTGCGTCTTTAGTTATACCAAGATAAATTGGGAAAAGTTTATTCAAGTCAAGGGTGTTTCATTTGTATCTCCTCTTCTCTTTAATTAATTTAGTTTAAAGGTAGAGCATTTGAACTAAACTCTTTTCATTAGGCAGAGGCTTTTAAGTTTTCAAACGAAAGAAAAAAAATCAACTTTAACTCTCTGCGGCAAAGAAAGTAAACGCAGCTGCTAACTGCCTCTCATGGCTCCTAGGCGGAAAGGGCGAAGACACTGCCCGAAGTCAACCACCGGTCACAAGCCACAACCGACGGAGACTCTCATCCCATCGCTCCCAAACGACGTCGCTTTGAACTGTCTCGCTCGAGTACCAAGATGGCACCACCCGATCCTCTCCCACGTGTCCAAGCCCATCAGGACCGTCCTTTCATCCCCACAATTCTACGCCGTCCGATCCCTCCTGAACACCACCCAAAACGTCCTCTACCTAAGGCTCGGATCCTACTCCAGCTGGCCCGCCGCCTGGTTCACGCTCCACAGGAGACCCGACCCGAACCCGAGCGACGGCGACAACCTCTTCCTCGTCCGGGTCCCACAGCCCCCAGTTCACATAGCCGAAACGACCCTCTTCGCCGTCGTGGGGCCCAGAATCTACGTCCTCGGCGGCTTCATAAACGGCGGGCCCTCCGCCGACGTCTGGGCTCTCGACTGCCGATTCCACACGTGGGAGCGTGGCCCGAGCATGCGAATGGCGCGATCCGCCGCCTCCGCCGCAGCGGTTCTCGGCGGCAAGATCTACGTAGCTGGAGGCGGCGGCCCGAGCTCCACGGACGGTGGGGCCCACTGGGTCGAATCGCTCGACCCGGATATCGGGCTCTGGGAGACCGTTCCTTCCCCGGACGAGGTCCGTAACAAGTGGGTGTCGGACTGCACCGCCGTGGGCGGCGGGGTCTGCGTTTGGGTGGCCCGAGACGGGTTCACGTTCGACCCGAATACGAGGAGGTGGGAGGTATTTAAAGGCGAGATGCAGTCGGGTTGGAATGGGCAGAGCTGCGTGGTGAATGGCGTGTTGTACTGCTACACTGCGAACGGAAGACTGAAAGGTTTCGATGAAAAGAATGGGGTGTGGAAAGAGGTTAATGGGGTGCATAAAGATTTGCCCAACTACATGTCGGGGGCTAGTATGGTAGATTTGGGAGGGAGGTTGGTTGTGGTTTGGGAAGATAATGACTTAAATGGGTCGGTTGAGAGTTTGAAAGGGAGAAAAATGGAGCTTCGGTGTGCTGAAATTGAAGTGAAGAAAGATGGGGACGGTGATTTTTGGGGGGAAGTTCAATGGTCGGAAAAGGTTTCGGTTCCGGAATGGCTGGTAGAGAGAGCTCCCTTCTTCTACCATTGCCTTTCGGTTTCAATTTGAGGGGCCTGCTGATTTGGTTTCTTACTTTTCGTTTGTATAGTGTAAAATGTCTAATTTAATCCATGATTGCCTAATAGTTGTTGTAGATGTATACGAGTGATTTGATGATTTATATGAATTCAATTGGTGATAAGAGTGGACATAAAGAGGACTCTCTCTTGTGGAAAATTACTAACAAGAATGGTCTGTATTTATGTTTAGTGTGTATAGCTTTTGTTGAGTTTATGAGCAATGTGTTGGCACTCTCTTGTGGAAAATTACTAATAAGAATTGTCTGTGTATTTATGTTTAGCGTATGTAGCTTTTGTTGAGTTTATAAGCAATGTGTTGGCACTCTCTTGTGGAAAATTACTAATGAGATTTGTCTGTGTATTTGTGTTCAGTGTATGTAGCTTTTGTTGAGTTTATAAGCAATGTGTTGGCACTTCTTATCTCTGTCTTTGGTTCATGAAAGAGTATACCGTTTTATTTGGCGTTCAAAACTTTTTGAGTTATAGAAATCTGTGGTGATATCATAACATAACTACATAAGCATGGTTCAATAATAGGTGGTGACTGGTGAGTTCTTTTGACTAGTGAAGACCGACGACAAAAAAGGTTACTCGTTTGAGGGCTACATGGTTATAAACGTGGTGAAGACTTTAACATTCGTAGCTATTTCAAGCAAATACATGTATGATAGGGCAAGTAGCACATTTTGCACTATTGACCATGTAAGTTGTTACAATTTGGTAATTATTTACCTTTTGGCAATTAAATATGTGAATTTTCATTTACTAGTGGAAGTCTTTTTGGATCGATTCGAGGTTTTCAGTTTCTCCAAATTGACTCGAAGATCATGTAATTGGATTCGATATGCTACTGTGTAACAAACGAACAAAAGATTAGAAAACGGTAATCCTCTGCGAAAGATAAGAAAAACGCAGATGATCATTACACAAAGCAAACAAAAAAGCGTGCACAACCTTGATCTCTGTTATGTAAGCCTTTTTTGGTTCAATAATAAAAAACGATGAGGAGTTCAAAAGCATTTGGTGATAAGCATAACATCTACTGTTGTGGTATGAGGCCTCAAAAAGAGACCAAAATGCAAGTGTAAGAGAATGGCGACATAGCTGCCATCCAATGGTTGCGAAAGAACATTTTCTTACAACTGAACCTCTTCCCACATAACCCCATCCGTAATTTTCTTCTTTCTCTTCAATTACCGAACAACATACCTCCATTTGTCTCTTCTCCAAATCTTCTTCCGTCTCAATTGATTCCCAGTTCTCCCGGTACACCATTATCACCAACCTTCATACCACATTTTATTTCTCACTTTATTTCATAACAGGATAGTACCTAAGCATGAGATTATTTACTGTTTGAATGTGTAAAACAGTAACAATGCAGTGTTAAATTTCAGTACGGCCCTGCCTATGATCAATTCCTTGTGAACAAGGAATGCGAAAAAGCACAAGTATGGTAATCATGAGTCACCAACTTCAAGAATTTCCTATCTCCTAAGAACTGATCATATAACCGTCAGGTGGCGTAGCAATAATGCTCCCTCTACTTAAGTCTTTTCTATAAACTTAATATTAATGTAGCTCACAAATTGACCTCTTTATTGCTCATAAACTCAAAGAGAAGTGACCAATTTGGACCGAAAAGCTAGATGGCTAAGAATGCATAACATACATACATACATACATACATACATACATAGGTCAATTTACACGCGAATCATCCACTCACTCAAATAATAAGTAATTGAAAGTCCTTACCACACCAAATCCTCACAAGGAAACCGACAAGCAAGCGCAATGGAAGAAAAATTTATTATTATGTGACATCTCCTCCATCTCTTCGGGAAGCAAAAGAACTTTTTCCGACCACAGAACTCCTCCCGACAATTCCCCATTCTTACTGACCACTTCAACTTCTGCGCACCATACCCTCATTTTCACCCCTCCAGCAGTCGAGCTAGCAGAACCATCTATCCGCTGTCCCCACACCATAACCAGCCTCCCTTCGAGTACGACCAAAGAGGGCCAATACAAGTCCTTGGGCTTATTCCCTTCTGTCACACTTTCCAGAAGTCTCCGCGACTCATTCCGATTCCCAATTTCAGCGTAGGAAATCCTTCCTACATGATCACACCAAAACGACGTCCCATCCACCACACACTGACCCGAATAACACAAATCCAACATGTCCACATCACCGGCCACCTCCCACGTCCTGTTCGTCGGATCCAGCCAGAACGCTTTCAGACCCACCCGGACGCGGATCCTACCGCCCATCTCGTCAATCCTAGACATCTTAACCAGCGCGTACTTACCCTCGACCGGGCTCGTAACAGCCTCCCAGCGCTCGGTGACCGTGTCGAGCACTTCGATCCAGAGTTCGTCGCCGTGGACTCCGATCGCGTAAATCTCGCCACCGACCACCGCCGCGGAGGACACAGAGCGCGGCGCTCGCATGCTCGGGCCCCGCTCCCACGTGCGGGAGCGGCAGTCGAGCACCCATACGGCGGAGGAAGTGCGCGAGAGATCTGTGAATCCGCCGAGGACGTAAATCTTGTGTCCCACTACGGCGGTAACGGAGTAGAGGAAGACGGGCAAGGGGGAGACACGTGCGAATCGGAGGAGGCTGTTGCGGTCGGCGTGGGCGATTGGTCTGGGGATTCGATAGACCTCGAACCAATAGCCATGGTAGTGAAAGGAGGATACGATGCTTAGGTAGGCGATGTTTTGGGAGCAATTGAGGAGGGATCGGGCGGCGAAGAACTCTGGGGAGGAGAGGATGGATCTGACGGGCTTGGACACTGCGGAGAGGATCGGGTGGCGGTGTCTCGGTATGCGGGCTAAAATGTTTAAACCGATGTCGTTTGGGAGGGGTGGGATGAGGACCTCCGATGGTGGTTCGGTGGTGGTAGACATGGGAGAAATTAAGGCTGTGTCGGCACTCGGTGGGTTCTACCTTTGCAATTTGTACTCGTAAGTAGGGCTGTTCAAAAAAACAGCCAAACCATGGAAACCGTCCAATCTAATCCAAACCGTCTAATCTGTGCGGTTTTTTTTTCTTAGATGGCCAGTTACGGATTAAAAAATATGAAAACCGACTTGATCGGTTTGGTTTTCGATTTTAGAAAAATTCGGTCGGATTCAAACCGAACCGACCAATAAATTTGTATATGTATTTTTTTTAAATGTATATTAATAGTTAAAAATTTAAGCTCATTCATTCTAATTGAGTAATGATTACCCTTAACTTATTTAGGACTATGTTACTTAAGACACTTATGATATTTTAGACTTTAAGTCTTATAGTTATGATATGTTTAAGATTAAAGACTTTAAGTTTACTATTCAATTTGATTAAGTTGTAAGTTGTAACTAAAATTTAAGTTTACTATGACTTTCGATTTGGTTATAGCTTTTAACTATGTTATAGTTTTGTTTTATATTTGGACTTTATATTTTAGATAAAATATGATTATGATATGAGCTTAGTTGATATTGTATTAATTCAAATTTTTTAAGTTTTCAAACTGCGGAAACTGCCTAAACCGGTCGCAAAAATGTAGGTGCGGTTTGGTCGGTTTGAATCGACAAACTCGAACCGCATGGATTGGTAAACCGGCTAAACCGCACATTCGGATTGGTTTCTGGATTGACGATTTAGACCGTCTAAACCGGCCATGAACACCCCTACTCGTACGTTGGACTTGCGGCTGCAGAGTATTTGTGGGAATAATTAGCTCCAAGGTACTTTTAAATATTGACCTTGTAATATTAATTTTTTAAAAAATTTATTTTTATTTGTTTTTTTCTTATGTGGACTTAATAAGTACCGACTATACCCTTTTTATTTTCAAATAAAATCAGATTGAGGGCAATAAGATTAAGGGCACGATTAAAACCGCAAAAAAGACCGTGCTTGGCTTCTTCTTCTTCCTCTTCTTCCCTTCTTCCTTCTTCTTCTTCTTCCTTAGGCGCGTAAAAGAGGTCTGAATACAGAGCACCCCCGAACGGAGTCCGGTCGAGTTCCTTGTTGTAGTCGCCAAGGTTGCTGCCGTCAGTTGACTTCCTCTCTCCCTTTAGCGCAACAATGGTTCGGACGAAAAATCCTTCCTTTAGACCTATAGAGCCAGAGTCAACATCTGAATCGGAGTCAAATGGATAGACTCTCCGATCGGATGGATCGGCCTCTGAGTCTGATAGGTCAACTTTTAGGTCAGATAGATCAATAATGCTAAATGAGGTAAAATTTCACTCTTTGGCTAGTGGGTTATGATAACATCCAGAACCTATTTTGTTATTTTTTTTCTAATTTTTTGGTCTATAATTTTTCCCTTTTGATCTCAATTCAGTAACTAGAACTGTAGCATCCCCCAATTCCACACACGTACATAAGGATATTTGTATAATTATTTAGTGAGATCAGGAGACGTTACTCGACTTAGAACTGATAAAATAGTGAAAATTTGAAACTTTTTAAACTTTCTGAAAGAAAAAGAAAAACTCTACTCATAATATACATAGTTTAATGTATACGTATATATATACTCACAAAGTAGACCTCTCATAAAAATATACATAATGTATAACTCAAAACAGATACAAAATTCTCAGTCAAGAAACCACAGCGTCAAAATGCTCATATACACAAGCCACGGCCAGAAAGTCGGTACTCCTCCTCTAACTCACATAGCATCAGTATCTTCTGCAATGTAAGAATGATTGTGAGTATAAAACTCAGTAAGTAACGTATGCAGATGAAGAATGCACATGACAGATAACAGATAATTATATGATTCGGATCCCTATGTATATTGTATTGCCTGATAAGACCGTGAATTTCATACTGAGCCACTCAGATAACTAAAAATTAATAACTAATCATAAGCTGTCGTATGGAGGTCTCGAGTCCCAAATATATTTCAAACCTCCCTGTGTATTGCAGAGGTCCTCCCCATATCGCTATCAGAGCGTTCCCGAAGGAACTAAATAATGTCTCCGAAGGAACCTAATAATGTCCCCGAAGGAACCTAATAATATCCCCGAAGGAACCAGATATTTGGGCGCTGGCCTGCCATACCCTATTCACCAATACTCGTCAGGCAATATAAATACACCATATGTTCATGTCTTATGTATGTGAGGATAACGGATACGTATATCACATATTCACAGATTCAACAAATTCACAGAAATAAATAATTTCTTACATTGTAGGTGTGACTTTACTTACCTTATTTCTGAGCTCCCACATGTTCCACTATGAAATACTCTTTGCTCTTAGTACAATTGACATGGCCCTATTATTATTGTTATTTTAAGCTATTAATGAATATGATTAAAATACCCAAAACACTAAAAAAAAAATTAAATTTTACGGTTTCCATAATTTCATGTATGAACAGATAGAATAGCAAGCACATTAAGTTTATATTGATTAGCATCACAAGCCCATGATTTATACAAATTAACATCATCAACAATTAATAGCAGCAAGAGAGCAATTTTATCCTAGTATAACATCAAATAATCAACAAAGTAAGGACTAATAAGAAGAACTAAACCTCGTGATTGCTAGGAAGACAACACTAAACATTATTAAAAAAAATTCAATATAAACTTAATTGAGAACAATTTCAGCTCTAGGATTCTATATATATATATATATGTACATGTATGCCACTCTATATTTCTTGTTTATTCTTTTTCCAAGTACAAAATGTATATCAATGAATGGAAACATAAAGAAGACAATCTCATTAACAAATTTTTATTTTCTATAAGTGAAATATTAGAAAACTAATAATCTGAGACTAGAATTAATGAATCTAAGGTAGTCTCCATATTTCTCTAAACAAATCCTTTTTATCTTATTACAATATCAATTGTAAATTCCAAAAATAAAACTATGCACCCAAGTTTCTATTAATTCAACAGAAACGCATAAAAAAGAAAATTGATTACATAAACTAGAAACTTCCACGAACTCACCTTTGACTAGATTACAGATAAGTATCCATATAATTCTGTACATAAGCATAACTTTAACTTACGGAACTTAAATAAAAACGTATCACACATAAAGAGGTATAATAGGAAAAGAATTACCTTTTGAATTCATGAAAGTTAGTAAAATGGTTGGCCAATTTTTTTCTTAATATTCTACCAATATTAACTTTATGTGTTAATAGATAGATATTAGAGAAGAGAAGTAAAGAGGGCTGGTAAAAAAGAGAGAAATTTTCTCTGGCGGTGATGAAAAAAGTGTTATTCTTAGAAGAATAACTATCAACACGATAAATACCTCAATGAGTTGCCGACTTTGGTATAAGTCGGTTGGTTTGTCCCCACCTTTTTTTTTTAATAAATATAATAACCTGACAAAAGTTACAATACACATAAAACTAAATATAAGACAAAAATAAACATTTTTTTAAATTACAAACTGAAATAAAACAAGGGAATAATAAGCAAAGTTTAAACCAAAAATGTACATAGTCAAAAACTTAACTAGACATCAAATTAATAAGATAAAAAAAATATTTCATTTTTGAAAGTCATACTCGAACTACTTATTTGTTCAAATCAAGTATTTCCTAGTAATCAATATGTCCAAAAAAAAAAATCATGTAGAAAACAAACTTAATACACATCAAGCTTGTACCAATAAGCAAGTCTTGAGCATTTCACTGCAAAATTTACTTAGTAAATAATAGTTAACAATAACAAGAAAATAAGCACAAGTATTTAAGAATCTTAACTTACCTTTTTTTTTTTTTGTGAAATGGTTTATGCTTAACTATGAATGTAGAGATAACTTTAATATAAATCATGTAGAGTCATGTTATTATTGACTATTTAATTTTGTGAGGGGCTGGGTGTCAAACGAAATTTAGGATATCACAGAACAAGAAGTGTTTTTACTATCTTAATACATTATTAAGATATCCAAATAGGGTAACATATATTGCACTTCTAAGAAGTGCTAGAATACATGTGTCTTGAATTAATTTTTATAAGATTTATACAATGAAAAGAAACAAATTCTGATTTTTAGTATTGAAGTAAAGTGAATACCCAAATTAAGTTTAATATGGTATTAATGACTCTTTCACGTTTAAAATTGTGTAGGTAGAAAAAGAGAATGCCCAATCCGATCACCCTCAGGTAATTTTCATTATACATTGATGTTTATTACGTTTTAATTTCATACTCCAAATCCAATTGAGTTTGATTAGGTCTTTTCAGGTTTTTCTAAAGTTGTGTTAAATGTTTTTGACAAACCCAACTGGATTGATTTGAGCTCAAATGGATCCAGTAGAGTTCTTAAGTCAAAGAGTGAAAACCTCGATTGGGTCCATTTGAGCTCGACACAAACATGAGCATGACATGAGCATGACATCATATATGCTTATGCTTATGGGTTATGCCGAGCTTAAAGTATTTAAGTTTGGGCTAACACGTGTACGGTTTAATATTTTGATGAGTCATGCTAAGCACAACATGAAACATTACGAAAAATTGAAGAAAGAAAGAGAGAAATGAGAGAGGAAACTTGTCAAACCGACGAGAGAGAGGAGCTAATTTTGGAGAAAATTTGAAGAGAGACAGGGAAAAGTTGGCAAAAAGTGAAAAAGGAGGTGAAGGTTATTTTAGGAATGGAAAAAATTCTCTCCATTTAGAATTAGAAAAGTCATAAAATTTGCAATAAAAAAGTCATTTTAAGAATTTGCACTAAAATAATCATTTGAAGTAATATTTAACCTTTATCCTTGTATATATATATATGGTTCCCAATCTAATAGTTTTTTTTTCTTTTTTACCTATTTATAGGTATTTTTTTAGCCGTTGGATCAGTATCTAACTATTATAATTTGAGTAGTTGAAAAAATAATAATAAAAATAAATAATTATTATTTAATTTTTTTTCTCTCTCTACTTTTATCATAAAAAAACGTACATGATTATTTCTAATTGGGAAAAATAATATATAATCATTTCTAATTGGGAAAAATAATATATATGGATAGATTAAAACAAAAAAAAGGAAACCTAGTGAATTGGTGCCCTATGTATATTTTGCTAAAGAGGTGATTTGTTCATTCTTACTGCAGAGTATAAAAACTTTGGATTAGGTATGCATGCCTGCTAGTGTATAAAATTTTGTACATTTATGGATAAATTTTGAGCCTTGGACCCTGAGCAATGGGGTGGCTAAAGCACCTCGCATTCACGAGCATTTTGTAACCTTTCAACAATTATGGATTTATATTCTTTTACTCGTTCATCAGATGTCATCTTCCCTACGAGAATATACAGTATTTATATTCCATTTCTTGAAGTCTTGCTAACGTTTCAAGAATGTTTAGGATGGTACTTGTATATTGAAGAATATTTTGTAATAATACATATATAATATGCATACATAATATGCTTACGTACTAGCGTGTCATGTTTTGTCGGGTTAATGAGTCACGTTGTGTTCAGCCCATCGTGCTTAAATTAAGAGTTCGACACGATCCACGTAATTGAATCATGCCACATTTTGACATGACGTGCTAATGCCCTCTTCAGCTCTAGGCGTATTATTAGTATTTTATTTTCTTCATTTCCTTTTTTTAATTAATTTAAAATTTTCTCAGTTTACTCTTTTAAAATTGGGCATGTTTTAAAAGGTAATTTTGGTATTTTCTAAAAAGAAAGAATAAGAATGTATTTCTAACACTCTCTAATCAGAATTTATAACTTCAACTTTTTTCGGTAAAAAAAAAATTATAGATATTTTTGGTAATTACCCATATAAATGGATATATATATATATAGTTTCACTAATAAGTATTTTTTTTACTGATTTTTTTTAGCCGTTTGATCGTTACTTCTAGTAGTTAGTAAAATAATAATAAAAATATATATATATTATTTAATACTTTCTCTTTTCATGAATTTTAATAAACAAAATAATATTTTGGTGCCGTGTGTGTGTGTATATATATATATATTTGTACGACAGTATTATATATCAGTTCCAATATCCCTTAAAGTTCTGAACAACATATATACGTAAGAAACCCTAACACTCCACCTCTTACGGCCATGTCCACCACCGAAGAGAAGCAGCTCTACCTATGCCTCCGACCCTTTATCGGTTGGCCCAAAAATTGCTGGTTTGTTGTCCGTCGAGAACCCAACTTATTAAACGCTACCACTGCAAGCGACTCTGACAACCAGAGCCAGCAGGGCCTCCTTCGACTCGCTGCTGTACCACCACCGATCGATGCTAATAATAACTATCTATCATGGACTGCTTGCGCCTCTGTGGGCACCAAAGTCTATCTCATCCGATGCCTCGATTCCACGGAGGTGTGGGTCCACGACTGCCGCTTTCAGACGTGGGAACGTGGGCCTAGCATGGCAACGGCGCTTATCAACCCAGTGGCAAAAGTTGCTGGCGGAAAGATTTACGTGGTGGACAGGGACGCCACAGCCACAGATCCCAACTGGGGTGGAGTGTTCGACCCGGATGTTGGACACTGGGAGGCCATTCCTAGTCCCTTCGACCACAACAACATCGAGCCGGGGCCAAGGGGTTTACAATGTTACGTGGAGAACGACCGATTCTGTATCCGAATAGCGAACGGACATTATTTCGGGTACAGCCCAGAAACAAAGATGGGATATTGTTTCGGGTACAACCCAGAAGGAAAGACATGGGAGGAAATCGATAGCGGGTCATCGATATCAGTTTACGGGGGTGGGTCTAATATCATGGGAGATGGTGAACTGTATTGTCAAAAAAGCAATCGCGGAATTTCGATCTTTGATAACAGCCAGCCGGGAGCTTTGGTCTTTGATGAAAGAGAAGGGCATTGGAGAAAGCTAGATGGTAATGGTGTGATGGAAAGGATGCCAAAGGAGATTATTAGCGCCAGGATTGTCGATGTGGGAGGAAGAATGGTTATGGTGTGGGTACAGTTGAGGACTAATGATCAGGATGATGCTGCTGATTTTTGTATGTGGTATACAGAGATATGGTGTGCTGAAATTGAAAAGAAGAAAAACAAAGATGATTGGTGGAGAGAATTCCATTCACTGAATAAGATTCTTTTGCATTCTAATTGGATTGTCTCAAAGAGGGAAGTGGCAGAGGAACAATGTTCTCGTCTTTTCAAAGATTGCGTCTTCTTCTCGCTTCCTTGAGCAGGGCCGGCTCAACAAATTCTGGGGCCTAAGGTGAATATTTAAAAAAAAATATTCTAGAATTAAATTGTACTTATAAGAAATTTTTAGACCATTTCTTTGAAAAAATTTTATTATTATTTCTGAAGATAGAAGACAACTTCTTTTAGATGTATTGGTTGAGTAATAAAATATGCAAATTATGATGTATTTTGATTTGATTAAATATATCAATAGCCAATTTGGTAGAAAAATTAACTTAACAACTGAAAGAATGGACGTTGAATAAGAAATTAATGACATTGAAAAGTTTTGGAAGAAACAAGCTTTATAATGAAATACAATGAAATAAAAATAAAAATTTGTTCCAATTTTGGAAAGAAAGGAAATGCTTACCAATTTTTTTTTGCAATAAATAAAAAATTCATGAATTTTAGAAAAATACATTGATTTATTGAATCGAGATTAAAATTTTTGTAGTCTATTGAAACTACTATGTATTATTTATATATTTTAAGCTTACGCATAGATATTAAGAACTTTTGAATGTGTGAAATCCTTAAAAGAAATTAGTAATTTGGGGCCTTAACTCGAGATGAGGCCTAAGGCGATTGCCTTAATGGCCTTACTCTCGAGCCACCCCTGCCTGTGAGGACTGGCCGTTCCTCGAGCCACCCCTGCCTGTGAGGACTGGCCGTCTGGAACGGCGTTCCAGACTTTAATTATTCAGACAATATTATCATTACTAAACATCCTATTATATTTATTATCGAAAAAAGCATCCTATTATATTATATTATATTACATTACATTTATATTATGTCTCTCTTGATTATTACTTCTCTAATTTTGTTTTCTGGTTTTCTGAAGTTGTACCAATGAATACAATTGTTTGAATAGANTTCTTTTGCATTCTAATTGGATTGTCTCAAAGAGGGAAGTGGCAGAGGAACAATGTTCTCGTCTTTTCAAAGATTGCGTCTTCTTCTCGCTTCCTTGAGCAGGGCCGGCTCAACAAATTCTGGGGCCTAAGGTGAATATTTAAAAAAAAATATTCTAGAATTAAATTGTACTTATAAGAAATTTTTAGACCATTTCTTTGAAAAAATTTTATTATTATTTCTGAAGATAGAAGACAACTTCTTTTAGATGTATTGGTTGAGTAATAAAATATGCAAATTATGATGTATTTTGATTTGATTAAATATATCAATAGCCAATTTGGTAGAAAAATTAACTTAACAACTGAAAGAATGGACGTTGAATAAGAAATTAATGACATTGAAAAGTTTTGGAAGAAACAAGCTTTATAATGAAATACAATGAAATAAAAATAAAAATTTGTTCCAATTTTGGAAAGAAAGGAAGTTGTTTCCCATTTTTTTTTGCAATAAATAAAAAATTCATGAATTTTAGAAAAATACATTGATTTATTGAATCGAGATTAAAATTTTTGTAGTCTATTGAAATTACTATGTATTATTTATATATTTTAAGCTTACGCATAGATATTAAGAACTTTTGAATGTGTGAAATCCTTAAAAGAAATTAGTAATTTGGGGCCTTAACTCGAGATGAGGCCTAAGGCGATTGCCTTAATGGCCTTACTCTCGAGCCACCCCTGCCTGTGAGGACTGGCCGTTCCTCGAGCCACCCCTGCCTGTGAGGACTGGCCGTCTGGAACGGCGTTCCAGACTTTAATTATTCAGACAATATTATCATTACTAAACATCCTATTATATTTATTATCGAAAAAAGCATCCTATTATATTATATTATATTACATTACATTTATATTATGTCTCTCTTGATTATTACTTCTCTAATTTTGTTTTCTGGTTTTCTGAAGTTGTACCAATGAATACAATTGTTTGAATAGACATTATTATAGCTACTTCTTTATTTTCTTTTAATATTGTTTTTTTTTTTTTTTGTGTCTCACTATAAACTATATATATAAAGATGTCGCATTTTTTTATGGGGATATATACGTAACATGGCCAACTTTCGTATTGAGATTGCCTACTCTACATTCGAAGATGTAAGTATGAGGTTTTGCAGAATTGGTTTTAAACTTCACATAATACGAAGTATTATATTCACCCACAAATTAATGATACAGCCAAGCATAATAAATTCTATATTTGACTCTTCTTCAAGAAATTCGCATTATTATTTTTTTGTTTCCGGAGTGATATTGAATTACAAAGGATATAAACGACAAAGAGTAAGGTTACACATTAAGATTTTAGTTGAAGCTTTGCATTTTCACCGCAGGTATGCTGCATTATAGCTTGAGTTAAGAGTTGTGAAATTGATTAATCGCCTCTATTCTTGTTTATATCTAAATTAATGGGTTTCAAGTCGTGTTCAAATTTGGGGAAATTACACCATACACGGTGTTTGAGAAAAAAAAATTTGAAAAATACGGTAGTTTTGTATTTTTTAAGGTGCAGTACGGTTTTATTAGAAAAATATCGTTTTTTAAAAAATATTTAGAAAAATATTATTTTTTAAAATAGTAACTGATTTCTGGTAACCAGTTTCTAGAAACTAGTAACTAATAACCAAAGATATTTATAACTGATACATAACTAGTAACTAGTTTCTGGAAACTGATAACTAGTAACTATTTTAAAAATAGTATTTTTCTAAATATTTTTTAAAAAGTGATATTTTCCTAATAAAAATGTACAAAAATTGGAAAAAAGTGTGACTTCCGTATATTTGTAATTTTTTCCAGTTTTTGTAGGTATAAGTGTTAGAAACCCTTAAAATTTTTAGCTAAGCCATGAGTATATATATACAAAATGTGTATTGTAAAATAAGTAATAGACTATAAGTAAACTTAAGTTTCCAATTTTCTTTTTACACAAAACTATAAGATGCAAAAATAGATTTCATGCAAGACAAAAGATCATATATAATTATATATACATATAAATAAAGGAAAAAAATTGGGTCGCTTGGCCCGACCAGATTAAATATGCCCTGCCCAGATTGTTATATATCAAGGTTTCTAATACTTTTACTTTTACGTATAAAAACCCAAAAAGA
>JXTC01000144.1:428790-511709 GCA_002914845.1 Trema orientale | reverse complement strand
TAAAAAAAATTATCACTTATAAATAATAGCATATTTACCATTATAGCCCTAGAAATTACTTATTCACTACTGTTATAAGGTGGTATATCATTCGTTTATCTGACTTAAGAAAAAAAAACTCACCCATGATATACAGTGGCATATTAACCATTATAACCCTGATAAATTATTCATTTACTATTATAAAGTGGTATTTTACTTATTTATAATGAATTAAAAATTATATATGTGGTATATTTAATATTGAATAATGCTAGGTGTCTTAAAATTTGTACCAAATCCTAATGCCAACACACTGGCATGTGAATTGTCAGCATTCAATTAGTGAATGCGATCAATCTATTTGTGGTAAATTCTAATACACTAATTAAATAGTAATAATTCATATACCACGTTTATTAGCATTAAAAATTTAGTACAAATTTTGGAATATGTAACATCATCCCTTTAATATTATAGCCATAGTATTATTATTTATTTACCAACTTACATAATTGATTTAATATAGTATGTAATTAGTTTATAGATATCCATAATTTATTTACCAGTATATATATATAATTTATTTACGATATATATAATTAAATAATTTATATTATTAATTTATTGATGTATTTGATTAATATACCATAGTATATAATTAGTTTATATAACTATTTTATTATGGTATATAATTAATTTACTAGTATATATAGTTTAAGTAATCCACTAAGTTGACACGTTGTTCCATTACTTTCTCCTAACCCTCAAGTTTTTTTTTTTTTTTCATTTGATAGTAAGAAATTAAGAATCTTATATAATAACTTACTCTTATGTACTTGATTATTCTTTTTGGGTATATTTGCCTTAGTTAATTGCCTTTTAACAGCTACCAAATATATATACTCGCCATCTCCAAAGCTTGAATCGCATTTAGAGCATCCCTGTTATCGTCGAATAATTGAAAGGTATATCCGGCAGCCTTCTAGCAACCGAGACACTACACCAAATTCACTAACATATCACTGACTGACAAATGAAAACACTTTCCCAACCTTTAAAAAAACAGAAAAGAAAGAAAGAAACATTTAGGGCTTATTTGGATTCACTTCCAATTTTTTGTTTAAATAAATTAAAAACAGAAGAAAAAATTTTGTTTTGATTTTCAATTTTTATAAACAAGAAACATGCTTGGCAAACTTTATTTCACTATTTATTTTCAAAAATAATAAAGTGCAAATAATGATAGAGAAAGTCATATAGACTTATATTTGTGTATGTATATATATATATGTATGTACGCACTTGTGTACAAATATTTATATATTCTTTTGTTTTTGAAATTTATTTAAAAAAATAAAGGTATTAAAAAATTTTTGTTACCACTTTTTTTTGAAATTTTTGGTAACAATTTTTTAAAACAAAAAACAAAAATAAGGTTGCCAAGCAAACTTCCAAAAAAAATTTCTATTTTTTTATTTAAAAAAACAAAAAATAGAAAACGAAAGTGAATCCAAGCACGCCCTTAACAGTTAACATTTGGCACATTTTTATCACTGAAAAAAATGATCGAAAGGGACATTATTAGTGATAAATACTTGGCCAATTAGCTAAATTCTCCATCTCAAAGACAACCATGAACATTCATGTGCTTTCTATAGAGCTCAAATACAAAACACGCATATTCTCTGAAAACAATATACGAAAAAGTTTATCCATGCGTGTTCTAACCGAAACTTGCATGTGATAAAAATCAAAATAGCTATAAAATTAGTTCAAATAAGATTAGTTTCAGTGGAAGATTACCTCAGCTAGACATTTTATCGAACATCACTTGTGCCCCCCATAATTCTCCCACACAAGCTGCACATATTTGAACCAACTTGTCTCCACATAAGGAGTCTGTACAGAATTTGAACTCATAGCAAACTCATGTACCACTTTCTCTCTCTAGAAGAAAATTTGAATTTTTTTTCCAAAGATATGAAAATCTCGTGATAATCATAGATAAGGATGAGAAATTCAAATCCGACCTAGGAGAAGGAGTGGGGATTGAGTTCGGAAGCGAGTCGAACTGAACTCACCTCAGAGCCGACTCGGACGACATCGACGACGTGTACTTCTTCTCCATCAGCGATAGAGAGAGTATCATACTCTACGAATTTAGCTAGAATTTTTACAAGTGAACCAATGATCAGTCGAGCCGAGCCATGCGGTCACCAAAGCTAAAACCGAACGACTCAGGAGCCTCAAGAGGTCGATCAATTATATTTGATGATGAGATAGAGAGAATAGGAGCTTGAGAAGGAAAAGAGAGAAGTGAAATGACAAATTAGGAAATTATATTTCCTATGATAGGCCACGTATATAAAATAATTATATTACTCCATATTATTTCATAAGGACCTAATAAGTGCTTTAATAAAGTTAGGTCAGAATATTCAAATGGGTATAGATACCAATGTGGATACCCTGTTAGTCACTTAATTGAGTTTGACGGATACCTAACAGAAACTATTTAAAGAACCTATTAGGATTATAGTCCCTGCAGCCAAAGTATTACGTACACTGAATACATTGTAACCCACCATAAGTTACAGAGAACTCTATCTGAGTGACATAAGACTTTAGGCTGCAGAAGATCAAAACCCTCAAGACACAATCCTTTGTTTTTGCTTCCGTCTTCGGTCTTTTTATCTCTAATCCTGTACAGATTAGCCATGGACTCAGGTATATTCAACAATCTCTAACCTGTCAATTTAGTATGAATGATTTAGGGTCTTTATTTAGTTTATTTGCAATCCTAATATCAACCAACAAGTGGTATCAGACTATGTTTTTATATTAAATTGATTAGGTTAATCATACATGATTCTAATTTTGATAATCTATGCCTATTAGGTTTTCTAGGTTTTGGATTATTCATACATGATCTACGATTTTTATGATATGTTGAGTATTTTGAAGTTTTGGGGTGTTTATTTCTAGGTTTAGGGTCGTTAAATATGAATATTAGGGCTTAAATTTGTTGTTTAAGGTATTACGGTTATTATGGTAATTTTCGGATCGCAATATTTTTTTGCAGAAAAACGACCCGATGTGCGGCGCTCGAAAAATAAAGGTTCTGATTTTTGGACGAGAACACACAGCGTTGCGGCGCTCAACAACGAGCACCGCAATGCTCTCTTCAGTTTTGGACAGCACCGCAGTACCAACGTTCTATCGCCGTAGTGTTGACCTCTTGGGTACAAGGGCCAATTTTGACCTAATTTTAATATTTTAGCCCATTTTTTGGATAGAATTGTGTCGTTTTTTACCCAATTTAAGAAAATCTAATCCAAAATATGACTAATAAAGATTAATTACCTCAAAATCAAATTAAGTAATGACCCGCATTTATCCGTTGAAAACTCTGTTTAGATTTTAGAGTTGATAAATATTATAAACTCAATTGCTTTTGTTTTGTGTTTATGAAAATCTTATTTGGCTTGAGCATTTCAGATGATTTTCATTATACCATTTGTCTTGTATGTTGCAATAGATTGGATAAAGCAATAAGTTGCCAAAGCAACCTCTATTGCATAGTCTTATTTATTCTGACATATGAAGATGTCATGAGTTTGTTGTTAATACGAGTGATTATCGGCCCAAATGAAGGTGATCATTTGGCACGACAACAAACACACATGTGATGGTAAATGCATGACGGTTCTTCGGTTTGCATATGAGCAACAAATCGGCCCAAAGAAAGGTTTTTTTTTTTTTTTTTTTACAAGATTCACTATCAGTATTTGATCATTGCACTTGAGAGTACCACTGGCAAGTTAATGAGTCAGTCCAAAGGAAGACTTGTTAATATTGCGCTAGGTATCTTGTGATGGTAGCTCACTTTATATGATAATGTGATATATGTCATGTTTGCATATTTTGTGATTAAATTGTATGCCTATATATGACATTTAAGATATGAGCATGTTTAATTTATGATTTTATTTTGTTTTCTGTTCAGTTTCTGCTATTAATATTTCTGCCAATTTGAGTATAATTTCTGTGCTTACGGGTACAAACTTTAAGACGTGGAAAGAGAATATTATGATCATATTGAGTTGTATGGATCTTGATTTGGTACTTAGAAAAGACCAACCCGCTACTCTTAAGGAAGAAAGTTCCACTGAGGATAAAATGAACTTTGAGCTGTAGAAAAAGTCCAATCATATGAATGTTATGATCATAAAACACTCTAAAAATTTTTTTTAAAGAAAAATAATAATTGGTTTCAATATATATTATTTTTAATATATGTTTATGCATTTAAAAGGTAAAATTATATTTTTTAGAAATCACAATTCTAATTTTGACTAAATATGTGGACCTGGTTCTATTTGATAAGAAAATGCAAATTGAATGTTTAATTAGATATAAATGAGAAGATGTAGATTTTTTTAATAAAGCGCTAAGTGTGGTGGTAAACTTTTTTTATTTTGTTATTATGCCTAAATTCTAATGGGTTTCTTTCAAAATTTCAGGCCCAAATACCCAAAATTGAAAAATCTAGAATGAGCCAATTTTCTTTAAAATTTCGGATCGAGTTAGAAAAATATCTCGTTTAAAATTTTTTTATAAAAATAATACTTTCAATAAATATTTAAGAAAATACCATATTTTATCAAAATTGGTATTTTTCATAGTAACTAGTTGGATTATTTGGGATAACCAATTTATTTATTTAAGGTAACCGATCAAGTTATCTAATGGTTACTTTAAGTATCTCATCAATCAATAAAGTGATATTTTTCTTATTAAAATATGGGATTTTTCAAATAATTTCAAAATCCTGAAGAAAAATAATCATAAAAAATCAAATTATATCAAGGGAATTGACATATATAATAGTAATTTTAACCGAAATGACTTTTTCAGAAGTGCTTTAAAAAAATGACTTTTCTAGTAGTATTTTAATGTTTTGTGACCCTGTGTGATAGAGGGTCACATAATTTGTAACTATTATCAGTCTTAAAAAAATCATAATTTTATAGTCGCAAATTGTATGATTCCTTATCATACAATTTGTGACATTATTAAAAATGTCAATTTAAAAAAAATTACTAAAAAAGTCATTTTGTACCAAATTAATACTATCAAGGTCAATTTCCTTTAGGCCTTGTTTGGTACATGGGACTAGGATTGAGATTGTAATTATTTATTCAATACCCATGTTTGATGCCAACTTGGGATTGGAATAAATAATTCACAACCCCAAAATAGTCTCATGTGGGTGGGATAATTTATCACATTTAAAAGTGTGGGATTATTAATCCTACAATTAAAAGTGGTAAAACTCACATTTATTTCAATTTTTTAAACTTATTGGTTCCCTTTTTTTTAATTTTTTTTTATATTTTTTAATATTTAAACTAATATAAAATAAATTTATTACACATTCTAATAAAAAGTGAGTCCCACATTATAATAATAATCCTAATACCATGCAATACTACACTAAATATAAAATAATATTAAGTTTATCCAATCAAATCTATTTCAATCCAATCCAATACTATAATCCAATTTTAGTCCCACGTAACAAATAAGGCCTTGTATAATTCTCATTTGGGAGCTTATAGAAATTTGACCAAATTTTGGGCCTAATTTCAATAAATGTCTATTTGTCAAATGTTATAGTAAAATGTCCGGTATATATACTTATATACCAAGTATAAAATTTTATATACCAAGTGTACAAAATTATATACCCAGTGCATTTCAGTACAGTAACTAAAATTGATAGATATGTGTATCTACCAAGTGTAAAAATATATATACATGGACATTTAGCTATAAAATTTTAAAAGTGGACATTTACTTAATCAAATTTAAAATTTTGGTCATTCACCTAAATTTCTCGTTCGTCGTCGTTCGGTTATTTTACCAAAAAAGGGCCCGACTCCTTCCAAAAGAATGTGAGCCTGGGCTATGCTACTCAAGCTGAAGCCCAACATCCAGTATCTACTTCCAATACTCTCCTCCTTCCTAGGTTCCCACCAGTTTCCAACGTCTTCAACCACCTTTTCTAGTAGTACCTACAATCTCACCCTCTGTCCCTCCATGTCCACCACCGAACCACCGCCCCAAGAGCAGGCGGCCCTCATCCCCACCCTGCCCGACGACGTCGCTTTGAACTGCCTGGCCCGAATCCCGAGGTGGCACCACCCGACCCTCTACCTCGTCTCCAGACCCATCCGCTCCCTCCTCTCTTCCCCGCTCTTCTTCGCCGCCCGCTCGCTCCTCGGCTCCACCCAACACCTCCTCTACCTCACGCTCCGCTCCCACACCCTCCACAACCCCTCCCCCTGGTTCACTCTCCACAAACGACACGATTCAACCCCAAACGACAACCACACCCTCCTCGCCCCGGTCCCACCGATCCCCGCCCCGTCGATCGGCTCCGCCTACGCCGTCTTGGGCCCCAAGATCTACGTCCTCGGCGGCTCCATCAACGACGTGCCCACCTCCCACGTGTGGGTCCTCGATTGCCGGTTCCACACGTGGGAACCCGCCCCAAACATGCGGGTTGGCCGCGAGTTCGCCGCCGCGGGGGTTGTCGACGGAAAAATCTACGTGATGGGAGGTTGCGCAGTGGACTCGTGGGCCAGGGCGGCCCACTGGGCCGAGTTGTTCGACCCGGATGTCGGGCGGTGGGAGGCGGTTCCGAGCCCCGTTGAGGTACGGGACAAGTGGATGCACGCGAGCGCCGTGGTGGGCGGGAGGATCTACGCCATGGCGGACCGCGGAGGGGTGGTGTTCGACCCGAGGAGGAAGGTTTGGGAGGGAGTGGGGTGCGATTTGGACCTGGGGTGGAGAGGGAGGGCTTGTGTGGTGGATGGGGTGTTGTATTGCTATGACTACTTGGGGAAGATTAGGGGGTTTGATGTTGGGAATGGTGTGTGGAAAGAGCTCAAGGGGGTGGAGAAAGGGTTGCCCAGGTTCTTGTGCGGCGCGACGATGGCGAATGTGGGTGGGAATTTGGTCGTGGTGTGGGAAGAGAAGGGGAAGGGGAAAGGGAAAGAGATGGAGATATGGTGTGCCGAGATCGAAGTGAAGGGAAATGGGGACGCGAATTTGTGTGGGAAGATTCTGTGGTCGAATAAGGTTCTTTCGGTCCCCATTGGATCATCCATTGTCCATTGCACTGCGGTTTCATTGTGAGGATTGGCGAAGCTAGAAGGTACGGAGTTTTCTGGAATTTGAGTGCCATTGTCATGTTTTTCATGAGAATTTCCAGTGCTTAAAGTCGATACAAGGTTGCCTCGTGATTTGTTATATGGGATGTTTGAATGAATGAAAAAATGACGATCTTTGTATGATATACTTGTGTCTCAGAAACTTATAGACGTATAAAAATGGATATATCCACTGCTTGACAATAAGAGCTTGGAATTTTAGTTTGAGGACAATGCGAAGAAGTAAAAAGGGGTCTCTTTCCAAATTAGGTATTTATATGATAGATAAACTCTGGTTTTAGTCTTAAATGAACATTTGAGCACTATGCTTATTATATAAGCATGAAGCAACTGCCTTTGAACTCAGGATCTGTACCAAATTCTTTTGCGGGTTTTTTCTTTAGCGTAGTATCTGATTTCTCATTAGTTATGGAGAGAATTTGGTTAAGTCTAATTTACACAAAGGGCTTTGCCACCTTATTTTCCTGTCAGTTCTTCATGGTTGGGATTTGTTGAAGTAACACTTGGCATGGTAACCTTTAATTTTTGCTTTTTCTCCAATTCCTTCAAGCATTTTTACATTCCTTCTAGCAGGAAACGAAATCCTTTCCTTTCTAGTTTCATGCTCTTAAGCTTCACAGACTCGCGCCTTTTGAAACTCAACTGCAATACATTCTGACCTTTTCTCCTTTACACAGTAAGATGCCGGAATCCTGCCACAAGGAGATAGTAAAGGAAATCATAGATTAAGACTTGTGTTGAGCACTAAACTGTCATCCATGCGGCCAGGCAGTGACTAATCCGGACTTGGAAAGTTAATAGAAGAACGACTTTCAGGTCATGCCAAATGATGCTCATTTCCATTTCACGATAAAACCAAGGAGATGCAAGTATTATTCCTTGTGTACATGCTGCCTTTGTAACTATTACTTCTTTCCCAGGTTTGTGTTTGTAAATTAGTATTTCAATAAATTATCGTCAGCTTTGTTTTTAAGGATTAAGGAATTACATAAGCGTTAGTTATAAGCTTCGTAGGTAAGCCTTGGATGATTTATTCCAAATGTACCTTCTTCTTTTCTCCTTACACTTTCTTACCATAGATTTTCATTTATAGTCTGCAAATTTTACTTTTGTTGTTTGTGCTTTATATATATTTTACAAACCATTTTAGATCAACTTAGAAAACAAGGCTGTATTTGAATTTATATGATTCTCGATGGGTATACCTTGGAGCATGGCTCGAGTGCACTCAAATGACCCGTTCATCTGCAAATGCAGCCGAGTAACGCGGGTCGCACTCGAATGGTTGCGCACATCGATCTGTTTGAAGTGTAAAAACGCATTTGTCAGGAGACCATCGTCTTCAAATTTCAAAGAAGAATTTTCGCTCACTCATGCATGCCTACTCTATTACCACAATAAGCATCCCGTTATAAGCATTCTGTTATATGCAATCGACTTGAGGTATTTGGATTTCATGGATCTCTTGGTGTTTCATCTAGTAGAGTGTCATATAAAAATTATATTGAGATTCTTGATTTATTCAATTCCTACATAATCTGGCTTCTGCGAACTTATATGATTTCGTTGGAGATCTCTTTTATCGGCTCATTATGGATGAATTTTACTAAGTTCTCAACACTATCATTCGGCTTGACTTGTCGTCTGACTTGTCATCCTACTTGAATTTTGCTGAATCAACATGATTGGGAGCCGCAAGGTGGTCTCAAGCATATGAAAAATTATGAAGCAATCCAAGGTCTTGTTTACTCACATTGTGGAGTGTGGGCTTTCTAATATGCAAGTATCCTATCAAATAAAGTTATTAATGGTTGTGGCCCATGACTTTCAGAAAGAAGATATGGAATCCTTGAAGATTTTCTGGCTTCCTGAAGCTACATATTGTCGATCTCTCCTCCAATAATTTTAGTGGAAAATTATCACCAGAGTACTTTGGGAATTGGAGTGCCATGACAAAAGTTCCCAATTCAAACAAGTTAAACTAATGGCTACTATCAGGGCTCAGTGACTTTGATGAATAAGGGCATGGAAATGGTTCTGGTGAAGATTTTAACTGTCTATACATCTCTTGATCTCTCCAACAACCATTTTCATGGAGAAACTCCGAGTACGATTGGAGATCTTCAATCACTAGTGGTGGTCAACCTATCTAGTAACAGTTTCGAAGGCCTCATCCCATCATCTTTACAGAAACTGAGTGAGCTTGAATCACTAGACCTCTCTTAAAATAAGTTGTTTGGTAGAATCCCTCCACAATTGGCAAGTCTCATGTTCCTTGCGTATCTTAACCTTTCTGTGAACTGACTTACAGGACCAATACCAGTAGGTGGACAATTTAGTACGTTTCCAAATTCTTCTTTTGAGGGAAATGTGGAATTATGTGGCGTTCCATTGTCAAAGAAATGTGAAATCAGCGAGATAGCAACTCCTCATGATCATAGCCAAGAATCAGAATCAGAGATTGGTTTTGGTTGGGAAGTAGTACTGATTGGAAATGGATGCGGCTTTGTCATCGGAGTGATTGCGGGATATGTTGTGATAACAAGGAGGCCAAACTTCTATGCAAAAATTTATGGTAGACGCCTGCAATGGTGAACAATATGGATCAAGTAGACTATACAAGGTAGTACTCGTTTAAATTTTGTTCTATCCAAGTTCTATTTAGCTAGATATACTGCAATATGATAAAGATAATATGAAATTTTAGTTTTCAATAACTGTTTCGTTTGACATAGTCTGTTACAATAAGATTTAATATAAGGGAAGTATCAGGTCATGTTATTTACATAACTATTTTATTTATACGGATAAACACCAAAATTAAAATTAAATACGGTTCTTACGGACTACCGTTTTATGGTCAAGATACTATTAACAGTTTAATTGTATCCTCATGAGTGTGATCCATTATTTCAGATTTTAGCAACTTAACTCAAAATTACCGCCGTAGGGTAGGTCAATTTTGAAATACATTCTAAAATCCTATCTCTTAGAAATTAAGCCTTGTTATTAATTTAAATGGACACCCTCCATAGGGAGGACGAAATCTAAGCGTCTCTAGGAATATTATCTAATATAAAAAAGTGGCTAGTCGAGCAATTCCAAATGAAAGATTTGGGAGAAGCAAGTTATGTGCTTGGGATTCAGATTATTCGAGATCGCAAGAACAGACTTTTGGCACTGTCTCAAGCATCTTATATTGATAAAGTGCTCATTTGTTTTTCGATGCAAAACTCCAAGAAAGGACAGTTACCTTCTCGACATGGAGTTATCCTTTCTAAAGAGCAATGTCCTAAGACACTTCAAGAGGAAGAAGATATGAGACGGGTTCCTTATGCATCTGCAGTTGGCAGCCTTATGTACGCCATGTTGTGTACATGAATGTCATGCATACAGGTTATATTCATGCTAAAATAGTTTAGTTAGAATATGACTAATTTAATTAGATTAAATAATTAAATAGGAATAAAAAATTGAATAATGTGATTTAAATTTAATAGTTAAATTACGGTAATATCACACTTATTTAATTTAGGTTATCCTTATTAATTAGATTAATTAGATTAGCCAAATTATTCTTAAAATAATAAATTTAGATTTTTAGAAAATCTAGTAATTTATTTAGGACCAATTAGATTGGACTAATAGATTAACCTAGAAAATTATATTAGATATAATAACTAGGTTAAATAAAACATTAGATGTTTATTAGTAAAAACACATAAGATTTTAAAATAATGAGTGGGAGAGGGGTATATGACAATATATCCTACAGTCTCCATTATTAATTAAGCACCGGGAGTAACAACGTTGGTCGACTATGGAAGGTAACCATTTAAAATTTATTTGAAATGTACTTTCTTTTCTTTCTTACATTGTTGGTTTTGTATAGTCAAGATTGGTCTTCTAAGCTGAATGGTTAGTTGTGACAACATTAATAAAAGCAAAAGCTTTGATTTGCGAATTCAGTTTTGGTAGATGAATTACCAATTTCAGAGTTCGAATGTGAACTTGTAGGTGTGGCTAGTCTTCTTAACAAATTTTATGCCTAATTGAATGTGTTTTCTCTTGTAACAGTTTGAGAACTCTATTGGGCCGGATCATCTGTTCAGTAAGAAACACTTACCGGAGTGCTTTTCCGTTGACGTAGGTGGTCTTGTGGTTTCCTTTTTCTCTTTTCTTGTTCTTGTAGTGTGTACTAATGGATATGGATTCAAGCCAAGTAGTTTATATCTAAATTTTTCTCAAAATATTTCATGCAAAATGAAGTTATAATTGGTTTCTATTTATCTTTGTTGCTCAAAGCACAAATTGTATGTTGGGAGTTTCTTACGGGTATGTAATAATTCAATTTTATCAGCCCCGTGTATTTTTCCTGTTCGTATAGCATGAGCTATAATTCGTTGCGTCAAATTTTATTACAAAGCAAATTTACTCATTCAAATGCTCTTGGTTTAATAAGCTAAGGTAACTTGTTCATCTACTTTTAGATCTGGATTAGGGGAAAAAAATTATGGGAACACTAAAGAGATGAAGTAGAAAAATATTTTCCTCACTAAAACTTGTTTGGATATATTTTTGTTTTGTGTTTTTTGTTTCTTAAAATGAAAAAAATTGTTGAATTTTCTCAAGAATTTGCTTAAAAAGATCTTCACCTTCCATTTCATTTAAAAAACCAATATCGAAGTAAGCCAATAAAATATTTCCTCAAAAAAATATCCATGTTTCAAACAGAGCCTCAAGTAATTAGAAATCTCCATATCTCCATCCGACATCTTGATTTTGGCCTTCTCAATTCGTTAATTCCCCTAATCATGCTTGATTACTACCTGCCTTAAAAGGTTTAAGTACCGGACAACAGCTTTAAATCTCTCCAACTCATTCATTCATCCACGCGCCCACAAATCCAAGTTTTAAAAAATAAGAGCACTTGTTAAAACCGCAAATCCTTTTGAGAACGACACCTTAGGGTTCAGAGAGGTTTGAGAAAAAAACCGAGCTTATAATTATGTAGATACAAGGACAAGGTTTAAAATAACAAACTGAGGACAAATTCATAAATAGTCAATGCAACTCATAAGACAACATTCGGTTTATTAAAGAAGATGACTCGACCAATATTTACAACTACAGTATCTTCAATGTTACAATTACAGCCTTACAATAATTGATATTATGTAACACTTACATTTTGAACACCTTTGAACACCATTAATACAGTTACAGGCATACACATGCTATGTTCCTTTACTAAAAATAGAAACATAGCATGCTTTTACCACAACATCAAGAAAAACAATCAAAAAGAAAAGACACAGTAACATGCATGTGTCAAAACTAGTCGATTCAATATGCAATATGACCTTCCTTTTCCTTTAGAAAGCCCTCAATTTGTTCAATTGCCTAACAAAATATTAAAGCAAGTAATTAGAAGGCAAAGAACAAACAAGTTTCGAAAAATGCTTCAACAAAGAATTATCTAGCTTATTCTTCATTGCTTTCAATTTTAGGGCCAGACAGTAGCATATTTAATGTATGTTCCAATAAAAAAAATTGGTATTAATAATAGAATAGAAAAAGGAGGGCAGGAATGAGAAAGAGACCTCAATTGCAATAGCAGTGGGCGTGAGATTGCATACATCTCTTTGACCTAATTTGGCTGCAATATCTGTGAAATGGAAACACTAGTCCTCATTACTTTTAACAAAAATTAGTAACATTTGAACTTTGTTCGAGATATGATCCTAACATATATTGCCATAGAAAAATTCTATTCTTCCCTTCAGAAATTGTCTCTTTTTTTCTTTTTCCTTTTGTTTTTAACACAAGAATTTGCTAGTAAAGATGGCAAGCATAAGAAGAAGAGGACCCTTAAATGACGTACTTTCCAAAGAAACCCTTGCATGGGCATTGGCATATGCTTCACCTCTCTGTTCAAAAAGACTAGACAGGCGCATGAAAGTCTGAAAGGAAGCCAAAATCAAAGGAGAAAACAGTTTTGAGTGATCAATCATAATCCGCAGCATCTAATGCAATTTTTCCCTCTGCAGAAAAAAAAAATGAAAGACCAAACACATCCAAGAGAAATTCCCTGCCTTGGTGTACACATCTCCTGAATCATTATGCAAAAGGGGGCGTGAACCTGTTCCAACAGCAGAAATTCTTTGAGCCAAGGCTTCCAAAGGTACATCTAACCAGACAGTAACACCTGTTTGCATATACTTCCTGATAAATCAAATTCAACGTGTTTATTTATCACTTACAAACCTGATTAAACTGAGATCAGCTGCCTTTTAATTAAAGAGGAAACTATATTTCTAGTAAGCTCACTACCAGTTGATTGGCCGAACAACAGCACCTCCACCAGTAGAAACTATAAGACGATGCATCAATGAGAGCTTCCTCAATACCTCTGTCTAAAAGCCAAAAGTATATTGTAATTAGAAATTAAGGCTGCATAGTATACATCTCAAAATTTTGGTTACATGTCTCACTACAAGAAAATTAACTGATAAGAAATAAAGTTTTCTAGTCATGAGGTTTTCTAGGACTAAATCCAAATTTTTCCGATTGATCATTACAAATCTAAAGTGAGTAGTGGGTTTCCCAATTAGGGAAAAAGAAAATTCTTTTTTTTTTCTTTTACCGTTTTTTTGAGTGCGGAACAAAAAATAATAATAATAATAATAATGAGATTTTGTGGTATGTTATTACTATAAATTCCGTGAATAGAAGTTGTAACCTGTACTGACATACTTTTACATGACAGAAAATACTTTATGGCCACGAAAAATACCTTTTGGTAGCAACTCATTTTTTCAAAAAAATATAACATCCAATCATCCTCTAGTCAGCAGTTAAATCACAAGATTCTCTTTCCTAACGAAATTTTTAGGGTAGGACACGTATAAAGAACGAGTGAAATGTATCACTTTCATCACAAGTATCGACATCCATGTGCATAATAAAAGGGATACCATATGAACCTGTTCATTTGAAACCAAAATACTCCATGAAGAACTCACAAAAAACACACATTAAACCTTAAGAAGCCCTCCTTATATCTGAAGAGCATGGATAGCAACAGTTTGAAACTAACCTCCTTTTCTCTGAAGAAGCCCTCTCCGTGAAGCTTAAAAATTTCGGCCACAGAAGTTCCATCAACTTCCTGCTCTATCAAAGTGTCACTGGAGCATCAAGAAACACAACAAAAATGGAGCATTCAACAGAGAGTAAAATGTGCTGGGTATATAGACCATAGCTGTGGAAATATGCAAACAAACAAAATATGGTACACAACTAAAGATAACAGTTCCATCTAAAAACTCCGATCAGCCAAGATATGTAACAGATTCCTCTAGGACACAAAGACCACAATAGTTTTTAGGGATTTTTATCAGCAGTTCGGCGCAATTTAAAATTTTACTGCTCACTTTAAAGGCTTCAAAATGAGCCTAATAACGATATGAAATGACAGACAAATTATGAGCAATCTTCACTTGTAGAGCAAACAAGGCCAATATCATGATCTAGTTGAAGTATGAGGCTTTTGAATTGATAGCACTGTTGAGAAAGTCAAAGTACATACCAATCGGAAAAGGAATATCCAAGTACTTGTGACAAAATCTTTCCCACAGTTGTTTTGCCAGAGCCCATCATACCTACGTTTGACAAATTGCAAAGTGTTCAGGAACAAGGATGATAAAATAACTTTCTCAAGGCAAAGAACCAAAGAGAAACTCACCGACGAGATATATACAGCGGCCCTTCAAATATGGCTTAACCTCTTCTGACTTATTCTGCAATATTATTTATCAATTTCAAGTAAGATAAATACCAAACATAGTCTATGATGAGAAACAAAATATCTACCTCATTTGAGGAAGAAAAAAAACCCTTAAAATTTGCAACTTAAAGAACCGATTAACAAAAATAGATGCTAAAACTAAAATTACCGAAAGAAACAAAAGGGTTCACATAACCAGACTTCATGACCCACTTAAACTAGATATAGCATACCTTCAAAATCAGAGCTTCGTCGAATGAAGCGCGGTAGTTTCCAGATTCCACTATCGAACCTAAACAACATGATTCAATCATCATTCATTAAGTGAACTCAATACTTAAAAAGTTAGGCAATTATATCTTGTACTTATGCGTGGTCGGGGTAGAGTGTGCGAGCGCTACAAACACTGTCAATAACATTATCAAAACTTATCAAAGGATCCAGTTACTATCCTTGAATAGATTATCATTACATTGAATCTCTTGAAGTGGCCAGCAGGGTAATCTAATGGAATACGAAATGGTCAGGAAAATGTAGAGTTTAAGAAGATGCTCCCTTAACCAGATGGTTATCAAAGATGTGAAGACCCAAGTCCCAACCGCTGACAATTGAAAAATTAATGACAAAACAAGTAACGGAGACAGAGAGGAGAGGATTGGGGGTGTGGAGTTCACAAAATGCTACCGACAAAACTGATGGTCTCAGAGACTAGGAGAGCCAACTTAACAAGAAGAGAGAGTCGAGGAGGGAATAATCTTCCCAAGTATGCACTTCATATTTGCTTTTTCCAGCATTAAGTGGATTCAAGGAACTCTCAAGTTTGACTATCAAATATACCTGATCATTCAACATCTTATGCAATTATATAGGATACAGTCAAGCATTTCCTTAGTACTAAGTAAACATTCAATCTACACGACACGAATCATTGAACAGAAACTGAAAGAAGATGTCTATCACACGAAGAATGTTGTAGTTTAGTTTATAACAAGAACTTGACATTACACAGGTGGCAGAATACGATAGACAATCACCACATAAAGTCATAAAGGCTGCAATCACAACCCAGGTAACAACAACTCAATGTAGCCAAGGCGACGCGAAAATTTTTTTTGTTTGATTTTCAAAAAACACCACCATACTAAATCTTTTTTTCTTCTTTATCTATAGAAAACAACAACACCCCGCTTCTTTTTTGTTCTTTTCCAGAAACAAGAACTGTATCAGCAACCATGAATGAAATAATAAAGAACAACAACAACAACAACAGTAACGGCCACAAATCATCTCTTTTATGCAACTCCGATGAACTGGTTTCGGTGCTAAATAAAAATAACAGGTGCATAATAAATTAGGGAAACTAAAAATTGATTTCACATCGGTCAGCAACTAAAAGATTCACAGCAATTGATAAACTGAATGATGCACAGTAAACTACCTGGAGCTGGGGAGCTCTTGTAAGAGCAGGAAACCTCCAAGGCGACATTTCTATGCCGATTAGATGCCCTGCTTGTCGGAAATTGAGCTGAAACAAGCACCTGAAGCTTTCTCTGGTCCTTCCACGTCATAGAAACTGGAACCGAACTGCTTGGTCTCCTCGCAACCTTGTCACAGGGAATCCAGGTGGAAAATTGCAACGTCTGCGGTACTGTGGCCTCCATTTGCCCTTCAGACAGAGCTGTAACTCCACCAATAGCTTGACTTAATCAGAAAAAACTTAGCAATAAATTTACAGCCAAATCGCGTTTTCAGCTTTTCCTCTACCCAAAAAAAATGAATAGGTTTCAACTAGACTATGTACAGATCAGATTCTATGAGTTCTAAAGATCCAGAATGACCAAAATTTCTGTTTTGATGCTGAGAAAATGAACCATTAGAAACATAACCCCCCACCCAAAAAAAAAAAAAAAAAAAATCAAATTGAAAATGCCTCTCTTCTTCTATTTTTCCCCCGAAACGAAAGAGAATGAAAGAAAATCAACTTCCAATCTTAAATTTAAATACAGAATCTAAAGATAAAATAGACAAATAAATCAAAAATTTCACCCCCCAAAAAAAAAAAAAATAAAAATGAAACCGAAAGGTATGTGATACACATACCTCAATTCAATATTGAAGAGCAGACAAGTTTTAGGCTTGGGACTGGGAATGGGAATTTCTCGGCGCTCTAACTCGGTTTCGATATGAGATTTTCGGCGCAAGTCGGAGGAGGAGGAGGAGGGTGTTTATTGGTTACCTGTTGGTCTTATACTCCTCTTTTGTACCAGCAGACTTATATCTACGTGTTCTCTTCTCTTGGTCTCCTTTTGTCGTGTGAATTCTAGATTTATTTTTAATTTTTCTTTTTGTTTTTTGGAGACAGCATGTTAGTATTTAAAGTTCAAAAACAAACAAAAAAAAAATGTTAAGTATGGCAAGTATTTAAAGAAATAAATAAATGTAAAAATTAAATATAAAAAAAAACTTATGAATGAGTGGTGTGGCGATGACAAAGCAAAAACCCACCAACCACCGGGCGTCGAATGGGGTTGGTAGAAATTGTGGTGGGCGCAGGTGAGGGGAAGGGGATTATTTTTTTATTTGTCAAAGTTTTTGGAATATTTTAGAAATTAAGAATATCCCGAAAATCTAACCAAATCCAAACTATGCCATATTCACCAATTAGTTTAGTTGTGAGCAAATAACTCGCCAACTCGACCAACCAGCCCATTTTTAACCGAGCAATGCTATAGGGCACTTGTGGTGCCCAACACCACAATGACATGTCTATCTATTACTGGATGATTTAATTAATAAACTGAGTCCCACATGGATCCCACCTGAATTATAATTATGATTAACTAGTGACAGACTGACACATTATTGTGGTGCTGGCCCCATAGCATTATTCTTTTTAACCCGACTAACCTAAAAACAACTCAATTTAAATTAAGTTTAATTTCAATCCGTCCATTGTAAATTTGATTGCTTTGGGAATGGGTTATAATCCTTCTACCAAAAAAAAAGAAAAAAGGTTATAACCCGCTTCATATAAATTCAACCTTGCCAATATAAATTAAATATATTAAACATATTTTAAAATATCATTTTTCTTTTTTTGTGACTTTTTTAAGGTAAAAAAATATTAATAAAATAAATTAATTGTTACACTATGAGCAATCATCAACATTGAAAAAAAAGACTAATCTTAGTAAGGAACAAGATAACAAAATATGAACACGTGTAACACTGGATTAGCTAACCGCACGTGACTGCTACCTCCTACCTAACCCAGAACCGAAGTGCCTGCACCATCGGCCAAAGCCACGTGTTTTCGCGTCCGAGTCTGGCACACTTGATTACGAGCTACCAAGCGGTGCGTTTTTGGGTGATGGGGCTTGAGGCTCTGTTTGGTAGAGAGGAAAAAAAAATTAGGAGGGAAAGAAAATATGTAGGAGGGAAAAGAAAGTGTCTTTCTTCCATTATTGTTTGGTATGTAGGAAGGAAAGAAAACTAGTATATTTTAAAATGACTGTTTTCCTTTTTCTATTAAAATTTTAAAAGTAGTATATATGGTTAATTTGGTAAAATTTACTTTAAAACATGAGTAAAAAACTTTTCCTCTCCATTTTCTCTCTATTTTTGGGAGGAAAATATTTAAGTGAGTCCCACCACTTTTTTCTCTTTCCTTCCCTTTTCCCTTCTACCAAACAATCCAAATTTTTATTTCTCTCTATTTTTCTATTAAAACTTTTCTTTTCTCCCTTTTTCCTTCCTACCAAACAGAGCCTTAGACTTGGATTGGGGCCGGGTGGGCTTGAAGCAGTAAACTAGTGACCCACCGTTGACTTGACCAGTTGGGTAATGAAATGTATTCTTTTCATTTTTCTTTTCTGAATTATGATATAATCAATACCAGTTCATACAATTAAAATCTACACAAATGATATTCCAATAAATTTTAATACTGAATAATGGTTAATGATTTCAAAAGGATACTAGTTCCAACCGCCAATCTTGATCAACGAGTTGGAAAAAGTATGGTTATAGTTATACCGTACGCAGTACAAGATAGAATAATAAACAATAAGTTGAGGTGAATTTAAAATTTAAATCAGGTTAACGGTCTCTAATCTCTATACAGGTTAATAGCATTATTGGTCCCCAACTTATTATCATTTTGACATATTGTTTCTCAATTTTTTTTTTTTTTTTTGTTATTTAAGTACTAAACGTTTCTTTTTTTAGCACAATTGATCTTTTTGGCATATTCCATTCAAAATTCTGTTAAAATTCATCAGAATGAGAGAAATTTTGCATCATTGATCTCGATTTTTCAATTGTTTAATAATTTGGTCCCTATATTTTTGGACTCATATTTTCGATTAATAATGTTGCATCTGTTAATCTTTTGGAAAATTGAAATTCAAAGACAAATATAAAACAAACAGTTTATTTAAAAATCAAATTCAAAAAAGAAAAAAATTATACTAATAAACATTAGTTTATGTTAAATTATAGTAATTTTATGAGCGAAATTAAATTATAATAACTTTATGAATAAAAAATAATTATCTTACTAATTTTAAAACAAAAAAAAATTCACATACACGCTTTTGTACTAGTCAAATTTGACAGAAAATTTACTATATCCATTAAGTGTTCATATAATTGTGAATGATTATTTAAAGAAATTAATGAACTATTTGCAGCAAATAAGCCTTAAAAGTTTTATAGTTTTCTATAAATTATTACTATTTTTAAAACAAAAAAATTTCACATACACGCTTTTATACTAGTCCAATTTGACTGAAAATTTACTATATCTATTAAATGTTTATGTAATTATAAATGATTATTCTAAAAAACTAATTAACTATTTGTAGTAAATAAGCTTAAAAAGTATTATAGTTTTTTATTAAATATTCATTTCTTTATATTAATGCATTTGTTAATCTTTTGAAAAATTAATTTTTTAGAATTTTAATTTTCTGAAAAATTGGTAGATGTAATATTATTAATCAGAAATATGAGTACAAAAAAATAGGCACAAAATTGTTAAACAATTGAAAATTTGAGATCAATAGTGCAAAATTTCTCTCATTCAAATGAATTTTAACGAAATTTTGGATAGAATATGCCAAAAGTATCAATGGTGTCAAAAAAGAAAAAAAAAACGTTCACTTAAATGCTACAAAAAATAAGGTTGTAAACCAATATACCAAAATAGTAATAAGTTGGGACCAATGTTACTATTAACCAATCTTTATTGCTAAAGTCTAAAGTCCTTTTTATTTTACGCTTTTTTGTAGCGATATTATAACACTTAAAAAGGTTGATTGATTTATTTATATTAATTGACATATAAGTTACAACTAACACATTCCTGGTCATATTAGGTTAAATTGCTAAATACCGCTTATAGCGCGATAATAAAATAAAAGATAATGCGTTAGCTTGACAATGTTTCAATGAAGAACAACTTTGACAGTATTACTCATCACGTCAAATTGTTATTGTCTAAAGAGAAAAACAATCACCTTTCGGATGTTATTCTTTATTTCATTCATATATTTATCACGTGTGTTATAACTTATATGTTTAGATCCACATAGATATAGATGAATAACTGAGATGTAGTAATTAAAGATTTCTTCTTTTTTTTTTTCGGGTGGGAAAATAACCTCTTTTTTTCCCATCCCTCATCTTTTTTAAACTGACTAGTACATCTTGTAATAGAATTTCTTTTTCTTTTCATGTACTTAGATTTCAAATTATCATGTACTACATTCAACAAGATAGTTTTATCATTTAAAAGCATGTGGGTTCAATTAAAATGTAAGTGAGTTTATTTTTTTCAAGAAAAAAAGACAAGAAGTTAATTTTTATTTTACAGGGCACTTGCGATGGTTAAGTATTTTATAAAATTTATAGATAAATAACTGTTTTTATTTTTGGCTTTATAAGAGTAACAATACTATTATTCATTATTCATTTTTCAATTTAAAAACTAAAAAGTGGAAGTTATTAATCAAACAATACCTAGATGCTCCTTTGATTTTAAGGGTGGAAGGGGTTAGGTTTATGTTAACAATTGGATTTGGATTTGACTCGACTAGGCCCAATTGGTCCCATGTTTCATCATTTGTGGTGAGCCTGTTCTACCTAACACCCTCGTAATTTCATCTACCCATATATATATATATATCGATATACTAATCACGTCTTTTTACTTTTCACTATAATATGGGCGTTAAATATTTTGGTTGATTGTTCATTTTATATCTTATTTTATAGTTATTATCAATATTGATTTTTAGATTTAAGATTTATAATAAATTAATATGTTTTTTTAGTCACACAAATTTTGACGAGTTTACTAAAATACTCTTTTTTTTTTTAATTTAAAATTGATAATATTAATAAAATTATAAGGTCTTATAACAAAGTGATTGAATTTTGAATCATTTTAGGTAAATATCCATTTTTTAAATATGATTGCCAATCCAGTAAGTATTTTTTTTTTTTTTACCTATGTGTAGGTATTTTTTTTCTAGCCGTTGGATCATCATCTAACAATGATCTAACGGCTAAAATAAGATGTATAAAAAGACGTGCATCATTAATGCTTTTTCTCTCTCCTATTTTTTAATATAAAAAAATGTGCAAAAAAATATTTCATTGGCCCAATTGATACCTATGCATAGGTAAAAAAAAAAAAACCTACTGGATTGGTGCCCTTTAAATATTATAACAAAATGACCGGTATATAAATATATGTGCAATCATATATCCAGTATAAAAATCTATATACTCAACACATAATTCAAAACTAGTATATAAGCATATTACTAAATATAAACATACATATATATGGTCATTTAGCTATAAAAAAAATGGACATTTGTTAAAATAAAAGGTAAAAAAAAAGAACATCCACCATAATTTCTCAAAATTATAAGATTTTGCATATCTTTATATTAATTTTTTATTTTAATGTTTGTTATTTTTGGGATCAATTTAACTAATTTTAATTTTAAATAACTAATTTAATATATTATATATATCTTTAAAGTTTAAAAGGATATTATGGTAAACTCAATGACCAAAATTGGTTTTTGACTCGAAAAGCATATAAATTTGTTACAAAATTTGAATCTTAAAAATTAATATTGATAATAATCAAAACACAAAAAACTAAATAAATCTTCAAATTGCAAGTATTAAAATATTATTATCACAATTAAGAACTAATTAGTAGAATACTGTTTTTAAAAAATAAAACCTTAACTAGTAGAATACATACGGTTCAATTTCCAAGGCCATCTTAGCTTTAAGCTAACATCAAAACGGCAATACATCATACATGTGAAAACCACCATTATTAGTGTTGTTAAATCCATTTCTTTTGTGATCAATCACCATGATAATATCATACGATCATATGAGAACGTCTTCTTATTTGCCTTGTACTTTGTTGAGTATAAGTTGCCTTTAATCCAATCGCATTGTATCCTAGAATAGTAGAAGGACATATGCTAAAGTGAATACCATTCTATAATAGTATAAGAGCACCCTGAATGTATGAACGGGCTGAACGGCCATTACTATCAGATGCAAGTATTTGTGTTTAATTATTTTATTTTATTTTTTGTCTAATCACATGTTAGAGCTTAACAAAATTTTTACCTGGGTTTGTGGCCCTTAAGTCCATGAATTTGTTAAGTGGGGATGATTTGTTCTCCGAATTAAATAAGTGTCCAAAATTTTCCTGAATTAACTAATTTGTATAATAATATTTGTTTCATAAAAAATCTCCTTAAATTCTCCCATGTAAAGTAAAAGCCTAGAAAGTAGAAACTTGCCGGCAAATTTGAACTAGAACACAATTTTCCGCCACTCCTTTGTACGATCAATCATGTGCTTTTACTTCCGTCCATCCTTCAACAAGCATTAACAATGTTAAACAAAAAGAACATTATTATCACAAATTAATTCATTTAGAAAGTTTTTGAACATTTATTTATTTCAGAAATCTTTAGTGCCTCAAATCCTTTTTATTTTGTAGTGCTTACCACCTGATGAATTTCTGACCATGTGCACTTTGGGAAACCAGACCCATGACAAAAGACCAAGTCCAACCTGAGACAAGGATGTGGATGAGGACACACTTTTGTGATTCTTTTCGGGTTTTTTAGATGAATGACCAAATTTTGGATCATAATTTGCAAAATGATCATTTTTCAAATACTGTTAAAAAATTATCGAATTTTGAAAATAATTTAAAAATGACCATTTTTCATATTTAATATATCAAAATATATTGATTTATTTTTTAAAAAATTGATTTACATTTTGAAAATTTGATTTACTTTATAAGAAAATGATTTATTTTATAAAAGATAGATCAATTAAAAATGGCCATTTATCAAAATAAAGTTATAAAACGGTCATTTGTTAAATAAGTGTTAAAAAAAGGGTCATTTTTTAAAATTGATCTAAAAAAGGTCATTTCTTATAAGTACTCCATTTTTTAAATAATACTTTTAATAATGTCAACAATGCATTGACTTATAGTCAAAAGTTTCTTAACCATGAAGTCATTTTTTATGGTAAAGAAAATCTTGACTATAGCCTATAAATCAAAACGTAATTAACAATCATACAAATGTTATTTTTTTAAAAAAATTCAAACAAAAAAAGGAGGAAATTTGATTTTATGGTGATTTTTCAAGAAAAAAAATGAAAATTCCTGGGTTTTGTAATTGTTTGAAAAATCTCAGATTTGACTAGACAAATACTATTTTGAAAAGTATTTAGAAAAATACCACTTTTTATTAATTGATGAGATAAATGAGTCAACTGATCAAGTAACCTAAGGTAACTTAAAAGATTATCTCAAGAAATAAGATTAGTTACCTCAAGTAGCCTAACTGGTTATCTTAAGTATCATTTAAAAATACTAATTCTGAAGAAAAAATAGTATTTTAAAAATATTTATTGAAAATGTTACTTTTCTAAAACGACTTTAAAACGTGATACTTTTCCAAATCAAATCGGGATTTTTCAAAAAATTTGGCCCATCTGGGAATTTTTCGATTTTGGTGCTTTGGGCCTAGAATTGTAAGAAGCCCAAAAAGGTCATTTTGGCCCAATGGGCTGGGAGGTAGACAAAGCTCAACACTCACTGGAGGTACAGTCCAATGTTTTAGTCGGGGATTTCGACCTAGGTAGGAATAATTTGGGCCCAAACGATTCTTTTACAGGCCTCTTTGACCAAATTTTAGGTTCAATTTCTTATCCTTTTTAAATGGGTTAAGTAGGCAATTGCCACTTTTTTCAAATATTTAACTAAATTTACCACCACTATTAGATTTTACCACTTTTAGGAGGGAATTAATCAAGAATTCATCAAGAATGCATCAAGAATGCATCAAGAATCCATCAAGATCACCATCGACGTCAAGAATCTGTCAAGAATCTATCAAGATTGTCAAGAATTCATCAAGAACCTATCAAGAATTCATAAAAAAAGTGGTATGATGGTAGATTTAATTAATAAGGAAGAAAAAGTGGCTTCTAGCTAATTTTTTCTTTTTAAAACACTATTTAAAAAAGAAGCCGAATTTATCAAAAAATTTGCAAAATAGCCGAGTTAATAAAAAAAGGCAAAATATATCCGTTTTTTAATATTTCTATCAATTTATTAGTTTTCTAATAAAACTTATACATTGACAAACTTCATATAAAACTAAGAAACTATCCTACCGTAATTAATGTACTGATATGAAATTGACACATTAATAAACAAAATCGATATGTTGATATAATAATATACATACTGACAAATAAAATTGATTTAAAAAAGGGAAAAAGACATCCAGTACTACCTTTTGATAAATAATACTAAGAATATTATGTGTAAACTTTTACTTATTTTTATATTACTTTTTTTAAGAAAAATAACAAATTATTGCTAAGAAAGACCAAATGTCTTAGAATTTCTATTTTTTCTTGTTTCTTTTTACTACTAGTTTACTTGTAGCTGATCACTCTTAAAACTAATTACCAATTTATTATTAGAAATCATAAACTAATTGATTTTTGGAAACTAGAAACCAAATTGGTTACTAAAAACCAACAACCATATTGGTTTCCACCATAAATATCACAACTATTTAGTTAATAAAAACTGAAAACTAAATTAGTTTCTATCATAAATAGTAGAACTATTTGATTAATTTAATTATTGATTACTAGAAACCAATTTGCTTATTAAAAACTAGTTGTCAGAATCCAAAAACCAATATATATTTCTGTTGCTTTTACTTCAAAAATATAATTACTTAATTTGAGAACTTGATTATATTCTTCAGTGTCCTTGTTCAATACCTCACCCAATTCTTGCTATAGGGCATTCTTCAAAAAGGAAATCACAATAGCTTTTAGGAAACTTTCATTGTTTCTCGTGATTTGAAAAAGAAACCACAATGGTTCTAGGAAACTTTCGTGATTTCCTGTGATTTACTTAGCTACAGGACATTCTGCTAAAAGGAAACCACAATGTTTCCGGTGATTTATTTAGCTACAAGATATTCTACAAAAATTAAACCACAATGGTTTCATGGTTTTATGTGATTTACTAACGTATAGGATATTCGGCTAAAGGAAACCAAACTGGTTTCTAGGAAACCTTTGTGCTTTCCTGTGATTTACTTACGTACAGGACTTTCAGCTAAAGGAAACCTAGGAAACATTTATGGTTTTCTGTGATTTATTTACTTACAGAACATTCCGTTAATAGGAAACTAAATTGGTTTCCAAGAAACCTTTGTGGTTTCCTGTAAAAAAAAAAAAAGATGACTTATTCACTAAAATGCCACCGCATTTCTAGCTTCCAAAGTATTTAGAAAAATACCATAAAAAAGTCGTACGGACTTTTATTATTTTTGAAAGGTCGTAAATTTGATAATATTTTTTGAAAAATAGGTATAAGTGTCCAAAACCCTTTAAAAAATCGATCTACTTAAAAGTGGCCATTTGGGGTAGGGGGAGGGGGGGCACAACAAAAACGGACATTTATTGAATACGTAAAAAAAAAAAATCATTTCTTAAAATAATTAAAAAAAACTAACATTTGTCATAAATAGTTAAATTCTCTATATTACTTTCTTTTTAAATAAAAAATATTAAAAAATTTTCTGAGACCGTTAATAATTTGACTTACTGGTAGTCATAAACATTTTGACCAATATGACTGCTGGCAGTCATAACTTTAATGATAATGAAGGTAATAAATTTTATGACCACAGCACAATCCTAGTAATGTCTTTTTTTTTTTTTTGAGGAAATCTGATTTTTTATGGTAATTTTTTAAAAAAATTGAAAAATCCCGGAATTTAAAATTGTTTTGAAAAATCTCGAATTTAATTATGAAAATATCACTTTAAAAATATTTTGAAAAATACTACTTTTTATTAATTGATGAGATACTTAAGGTACCTAGTCGAGTTACTTGAGGTAACTTGAACAGCTATTTCAAGTAACTGAATTGGTTACTCTAAGTAATCTAACTGGTTACCTCGAGTACCATTAAAAAATATCAATTTTGAAGAAAAAAATAATATTTTTCTAAATATTTTTTAAAAATTTTATTTTTCTAATAATACTTTTAAAAAGTGATATTTTTCTAAATCAAACTGGGATTTTTCAAAAAAATCAGTCCATCCAGGATTTTTCAAATTTTGGTACTTTGGGCCTGGATTTTTGTAATAAGCCCTTTTTTTTTTGCGCCCAAAAATCTCATTTTTCCATTTCCCGTTTTTGTCGAGATAAGATAAAAATTGAAAATTAGAAGTGAAACTCACACTAATGCTTGAGCCCGCTACCAAGATATAGATGTCTCGTTTGGCACGCAAGATTAGATTAGATTATTAAATGAGATTGGACTAGATAATGTTATATAGTACTATACTGTGTTTGGTGCAACACAGGACTAAAATAAAGTAAATGTAATAATTTTTTTAATATAGTTCTATTTATGTTTTATTTATAAATAAATAATTCAAAAAATAGAAAAGATAAATTTAAATGATGATTATATAAAATAATATGATTTTAATTTATTTATGAAAAATAGGTATATAAAAATAAAATATATTTTAGTTAAAAAATAAAAATTAGAATTTAATTAGTTAAAAACATTATTAAAGAAAAAAAAAAAACAAAATTTGTGCTGCTGAGCTTGGGACTAAGGTTGGATTAATTTAGTCTCATAGGAAGGAGACTAAAAAGGGGAGCCGGACTCTTTTGTCCAATCTCCCCTTGGGCCAAAACAAGAGACTGGACTACTTCTTTTGTCCAATCCCCCCTTGGGCCAAAACAAGAGACTGGACAAAGGAGTCCAGTCCCAACCCATAGTCCGAGCCACCAAACAAGGCAGAAGGATTGAATTCCCAAAGTGGCTTTCTTGTCAAAAGCAAATTAAGAAAAAGTTCCAAAATTCCAATAATGAGCTCTTTATAACAGCTAAGGCCTGAACAAAAATAGGTCCAACCTCGAATTTTACCTCATCAATCTATTATTTCCTTACGCGCATCACAGATTACAATATCCCAAGGCAGATTGCAAATTGCACTATGTCACTAGATTTAAAATGGGGGATCAAAACAGAAACAGCAAAATTCTTAATGCTGCTACATCGAAATTATTAAATGTTGCTTTTACTAGTCTTTCAATTCAAAAGACTAACTGAGAAACATTTCGACAGAATTACAAGATCTTACTTCTATTTACATTTAGAAGCACACTTGCCTTGACCCTTCTTGGGTGGTCCCTTTCCTCGATGTTTCAACATTTCGAGCCTTGTTAAGCGCCTGATTAACACAGTATGAATGTAAAAGATCAAAATTGGTAGAAGCTAGTAATAGTAATTGTCTACAAATCACGAAACCTTAGCAAGACTGCAACATAAATAGTTTGATGAAAGGCTAAAGATAAGATTGTTATCGACATGTGAGAAACATATTAAGTTATTGCAGTACTAGAAATATATAACTTAGAAAAAATCTAGACACAATATAAAACCGAAAGACAAATTCATGTAGCAATCAAGATTTCCAGACAAGGGTCAAAGTAAGTATGCAATTTTCCTGGTCCTTTTTATAATAAAAGTTCCCACAAGGTTCAAGGACATCAACATCCTTACTTTTTAGCTTATCAACTACAGATAGGCAATCAAGAAGCCCAGAAGTAAATTTATAATTTCAAAAACTATGGACCTTTGATGATTCTAGAAGAGGTAGAATACTTTAACACTGAAGGACCCAACATCCAAGAAATCTGTTATTATTTCAAGTATGCAAATTATCATCAAATTGAAGCTCTTGATGTCATAACAAGTCCCATAAAAACTTCATTTTTAAATGGGGTAACTTATTTTGTAAACTCAATATTGGGCTTTACTTCCCATTTCGTATCCAAAAAGTAAAAAAGAAAAACCTGTTAGGAATAAATTAAATAACACATGATTTATCTCATACATTGGGTAGATAATACCAAATATCTACCCTTAACATAGGATCATCCATGCTAAAGAAATAGGTTAAGATTTAGTGAGTTTACCATTATTCATAGCTGTAGATTTTGTTGAAGAGTTGAGATTGATCCTTAGGCGGAAGCTAATTATGGTGACTTGATTTCTTGAAGGGATTTAAAAGTTGATCCTTAGGCAGAAACTAATTATGGTAGCTTGATTTCTTGAAGAAATTTAAGGGTCTTCCATAACCAAAGCTTTGAGGTGCTCTAATGGAGTTCTCTCTTGGTGAAAATGGAGGCTACACAAAAGATGAATACAATCTTTTTCTTTAGTTATAGGGACTATAACCCTAATATAACTATGGGTGGACAACCCAACTAGGGTATCCATCAACCCTAGTTGGATATCCAATGGTTATCTATATTTTGATCCACATCCAATTATTTTCTATATCTAATCCTCATTTGATCACAATTTTATTGGGTCTACACAAAATAAAAGAGCCTAACACAATTAACATTATATGTGACCCATATCCATATAGAAAATGTTAAATTTTTTAACAATCTCCCACTTGAGTCACATATATACCAAGATTAATTATATTATTGAACTGAAGGCTAGCCATAAAAATGCCATATCATTCTGAATATCCCAGAAGTAACAATCTGGTCTATCAGTTATCCTATCAAGGAATCAAAGTGCTCATTGCTGCACTTATAAAAATGGCAACTAGAACCCTCAATGATCACCATACTAATATTCCTGAATAATATAGTTCGAGTATGGAATGTAACATGAAAATTATATGCAATATGATCTTAATCGTACCTATTTCCAACTGGTCTAAATTAAACCGAAATGAGATCGATTTTAGTCTTTCCACTTTAATGCTTGCCACGAGCTCTATGTTAAACCACAATAGGAAAGAAATGAATATGAAGGAAAACATCATTATATATATATAAAAATTTAGAGTTAACGTAAAATCCATCAACCAAATACCGCAGTAAATCAAACAAAATAAGTGTCAGTAACAAGCACATAAACTGAACTATAAACTCCCACTAAAACTGCACATCATCCAATAAAATAATACCCATATGAGCAGTATGCCTGTGAAACACCTTGGGTGGAATATTCTTGGAGAGTGGATCCGTAATCATGGAGTTTGTACCAATATATTCTATTTACACTAATTTACTCTGAACTCTCTCTTTTATAGCTAGGAACTTGATGTCTATATGCCTCGACTTCGAAGAGCTCCTATTGCTGTTGAAATATAGTACTACCGAGTTATTGTCACAATAAAGTTTCAATGACCTCTCAATGCCATTTACTATATACAGCCCAGTAACAAAATTTCGCAGTCATATTCCATGATTGGATGCCTTATAACAAGCTATGAACTCAGTCTCTATAATTGAAGTAGCTACGAGTGTCTGCTTAGTACTATTCCAGGAAATAACTGCTCTAGCTAATAGATAAACATAGCTCGATATGGATATTTTACTATCTAGGTATCTAGCAAAATCAAAATTAGAATAACCAATGATCTCCAAATTTTTCGATCTCTGATAAGTGAGCATATAATTCTTCGTGCTCTATAAATACCTTATAACCCTCTTTGCTACTTTCCAATAATCCATTCTAGGATTATTCAAATATTTTTCTAACATGCCAACTATGAACGCAAGATCCGGACACGTACATACTTGAACATAGATAAGACATCCTGCAGCCAAAGCATAAGGAAGCTTTTGCATTGCTCTTTTCTTAATATCATTCTTGGGACATTGTTGGAGGCAAAATTTATCTCTTTTAGACATAGGAACGTCTGATGGTGCACACTTTTCCATACCAAATCTGCTGAGCACCTTTTCAATATAACTTTTTTGTGATAAATCAATAAGTTTGTATACCCAATACAAAAGAGGTAACTCCAAGATCTTTCATTTCAAAATTCTTCGAAAGAAATTTCTTGGTGTCGTGCAATAAGCCTATATCACTACTTGCTAGTAGTATGTCATCAACATATAGCACTAGGAAGATAAATTTACTCCCACTGAACTTATGATATAAATAATCTTCAACTGGATTAACCTTGAAACTGGATGAGATAATCGTTTCATGAAACTTGTGATACCATTGGCGGGAAGCTTGCTTAAGACCATGGATGGACTTCTTAAGTTTACAAATCATAGGCTTTGGGTCTTCAGACACAAAATTTTCTGGTTGCGTCATGTAAATTTTCTCTTCAATGTTGCCATTAAGAAACGTAGTTTTAATATTCATCTGATGTAACTCAAGGTCAAAATGAGCCACAAGTGCCATAATGATTCTAAGAGAATCCTTTGATGCCTGGAGAGAAGGTTTCTTTAAATCAATGCCTTCCTTTTGAGTGTAGCTTTTTACAACAAGACGAGCCTTATATCTCTCAACATTGTCTTTTGAATCTTTTTTGGTTTTAAATATCCGTTTACAACTAATGGATTTCGCACCTATAGGTAACTTGAAAAGATCCCAAACGTCATTATCTTTCGCAGAATTTATCTCCTCATTCATGGCAACGATCCAGTTTTGAGAATTAAAACTTAGTTTGACTTGTATAAAGTTGATTGGATCTCCTTCCACTATCCCGATGTCAAACTTATGCTAGATAATGTGATCATCCAAAATCATACTTCTCCTTTCTCTAGTGGACCTTCTTAAAGGTACTTAATCTTGAGGTCGTTGAGTTTGCTCTTTAGGAGCATTACCTTCATTTGGAACAGGAAGTACTTGATTATTCTTGTACTAGAATTGCATCTTGAATAAATTCAGGTATAGAAGCCTGATCATTTTCAATAGCTACTGAAAGAAGATGAACGAATTCCTCTTCAAAGACAATATCTCTAACTTTATCTTCCCCCCCAAACTCAATATCCTTAAGAAATTTTGCATTTCCCATCTCGAAGAAAGATCTTACAGTGGAATCATAAAATTTATAACCCTTTAACCTTTCAGAATAACAAACAAAGTAGTAACTTATTGTTCTTGAGTCTAGTTTCTTTTTATTTGGCTTATAAGGCCTTGCTTCAGCTTGACAATCCCAAATGTGTAAATGATTAATACTAGGCTTACGCCTAATCCAAAGTTCATAATGGGTTTCAACTACTTCTTTACGTAGTACTCTATTCAAAATATATGCTACAATTTTGATTGCTTCACCCCAAAGTGATTCTAGTAAGATAGAATGACTAATCATACTCCTTACTATATCCTTAAGGGTCTTATTGCGTCGTTCTGCTATACCATTCATGCTAGGTTTCCCTAGCATGGTGTATTATGGAGTGATACCATATTCTTCTAAATACTTAGCAAAGGGTCCTGGACATTGTTCACATGACCTATCATATCTACCGTAGTATTCAACACCACAATCAGATTTAATAGCCTTAAATTTTCTCATCAAGCTTGTTTTCAACTTCAATTTTATAAGCCTTAAATACAACTTTACAAGCCTTAAATACGTCCAGTGATTGAGATTTCCCATATATTAAGTAGATGTACCCATAGTGAGAATAATCGTCTATGAACGTGATAAAATACTATTATCTATTCCAAGAAGCCATAGGGATAAGCCATAAATATATATATGTATCAATTCTATGACATTAGAGCTACTATTGGTACCCAACTTCCTGACGTTTGTCTATTTTCCCTTTATACACTTAATACAGACTTTAAAGTCTATCAAATCAAGGAAAGAAGGATTCCATTAGACGCAAGAAGTTCAATTCTTTGTTTAGAAATTTGTCCTAAACGTTTGTGCCACAATATTGATGAGTCCTCATTTGTTAATTTTCGTTTTGTACCTCTTGAATTAACATGCAAGGTTTCATTAATGGAGGATTGAATATTTAACATATATATTACCATTAAGGAAGCCAGTATCAACAACATTTGAATCATGAATAAGACTAAATTTATTATTTTCAAATGAACAAGAGAAAAATGAAAACCAGAATCCAAAATTAGTCTAAAGTGCCTAATAGCCTCCAGTTAAGCTATTTTGCCATTGCCTATATAGATGAATCTTTTAGTATTATATGGCTTCTGGCTCCACATGTAACCCTATATAAAAATACTTTTATGAGTAATAATACCAGAATCTACCCACCAAGTATCCATTGGTACAGAAGTTAAATTAACCTTAGAACAAACATAAACGAGAAGCTTACCCCTTTTAATATACCAAGCTTTATACTTAGCGTATTCCGTCTTCACGTGTCCCATCTTACTGCAAAAGAAACAAGCTAGCTCATCTTGTTTCTTTTGCATCTCAGAATGTGGTGCACCTGTAGCTTCCTTACTCTTATTCATTTTCCTCTTCTTTGCCTTAAAAGTTGTGGTCAAGTTAGCACTTTCTGGAGCTTTTCAGCCTTGATCTTTTTTTCTTCTTACACACAAATAGAAATGAGCTCATTGAGATCCCATTTCTCCTTTCGGGTGTTGTATATAGTCTTAAGGTTTCCATATTGTGCAGGAAGAGAGATGAAGACCACAGCCACAAGCATGTCATCTGATATTTCTAACTTGAGTTCTTTAAGTCTTGCTGCTAAATGAGACATCTGTATGATGTCCCTTATGTTTCTTTTGCCGCTATATTTCATTGAGATGAGCTTTGTCAAGGTATTGATCATCTCAACTTTTTCATTATTGAGATATAACTTCTCAAGAGCAGCAAGGAAAGCTTTAGCATTTTCGTCTTTTGGCAAAAAGCCCCTCATAATTTCTGGAATAGAGTATTTAATTATCATGATACACATACGGTTAGACCTTTTCCACTTATTACTGAACACCTTCTGCACAGTAGTACTCTCAACAGAAAGAGGAGCATGATGACCTTTCTTTAATGCTATGTCAAGATCTATACAACCTAGCACAATCATGATATACTCTTTCTATAGCTTGAAGTTTGTGCCATTTAGCACATGAATGGTATTTAAGTTAGTAGAAATATTTGAAACAAAAACTGAACAGAGAACAAAAATAAAATCATAAATAATATGCTCACAATTAAATTGCCACATTTAAGTATACAAATCAATAAGATATGTAAAATATGACACAACATATAAAAATATAAAGGTGGGCCATTCTATTACAAGATACCTAGCACAACACTAATAAGTCTTCTTTTGGACCGATTTATTAACTTGTACGTGGTACTCTCAGGTGTAATAATCAAGGAGATATGGGTTATGTTTAATTTTTATTCTCTTTAATGGACAGGTTTCATTTTGGTGCAACTTTTAAATATCTCATATAGTATTCAAGTTTGGTTTTTATCTCAGTTTTGAACAATAGTTAAACATGAGAACCAAAATATAAAACACAATGCAAGTTAATAGAATATAATATTTGGAATTTTAGGACTCAAACAAGTAAAAACATAACTTGGGGTATAATATAATAAAATAATTAGAAATATACTGGCAAAAATGACTAACTTCAAAATTTTAAGGGCCAAAATGAAAATAACCCAAAAAATATTTGTCGTTTCTATAAAACTATGTGTCATCAAGTTATGTAACTAGCTTGAGCAAAGCCATTCACTGAGAGAAATTTTATTAAATATGCTTAAAAAACCTCCTAATTTGACATATATACTGAACTTAATAAAACTCAAAATATCTATGCATTAGGATAATTTATAGACAAAAAATCCCTAAAAATGTTATTGTCTATCCTTTTTGTAATATGCTCTTTCACTCTACCACTCTAGCTACTAAATAATAGAGAAATTAGGATATATATGATCCATATTAGACTTAATTTGACACCTATACATGCTCTGCTTAAAAATATTTTGTAATATATACTTTTTGCCAAAAATACCCCTAAAAATTACGAAGCATACCTTGTAATTTATCTCTCTTAAACGTGAAGTTTTGTCCGTCCCTCTGAATAAATCAGAGCACTGTGAATCTATTCTTCTTTTTACCATGAAGCTTTCTCTCTTGGACGAACCTAAATAAAGAGACAAAGATTTCGACGGGTTTCAACAACACACAACACAGACTCACAGTGAGTCTGTCTTCGTCATTGATCTTGACAAGGATCTTTATACATTTTCATAGATTAGGTTTTCGACAGATTTTGATGAGTCTTTTCAACAGTTTCAACATGTTTCAACAATATTCAATAGCTTTTGACGAGGATTTCTATGGGCTCGATCATAAGGATCTCAACGGGATTTGATGACTAGGATTTTGACAGGTTTAGATGGCTTTCGATACGTAGGAATTTCAATGACCAGATTTTTGAGGGGTTTTGATGGCTTCTTATACATTGGATTTCAATGGCTTTTGATGGCTTTCGATATATAGGAATTTCAAAGAATTTCAATGCTATTCTGATGACCCTCAAGTATTTCCACACCATTTGATGGGTTTCGATGAAATTGGACCAATTTTGATAAGCATCGGAACTTCTTTTAGATTCATTTCTTAAGTTGTTTTTTATTGTCGTATCGAGAACTGCCACTGCAAAACCTCGGACGAACTAGCTCGAAACGAACTCAACATAGAAATTTGGATTTGCTAATGTGAAGGTGATGTTTTTCTTTTTAGAAAGAAACACTGGCCTCATCAATTATTTGTTAGACACAATTATGAGATCGATAACAACCGAATTCAACCAAGATCAATCATGTCAAATTATCAAGATAGTTTTGTTGAGGAGCAAAAGTAATACATAGATATATAATAATTGTGAACTAGGAAAAACAAACATGATCACTCTAGAATGGTAGAACATGACCACAAACGTATTAACTTGAGAACAAGAGGATTAGCGGTATTCAATAGTCAAATCCTTAAACAACACTCAATGGGTTCTCTTTCTAAGATAGATGAAGAGGAGAAGAGTAAAAAAGGACACAATATAAGTCTCATTCAAATCCAGAAAAATAAACAGTCTCCAACAGTAACCTAAATAAGCCTATGGCCTTAACTTGAGCTGCATTGTTGTTACCCAAATAGATGAATCTTTCAGTATCACTTGGTAGCCATCTTCTCAGGCAACCTTGCATAGACATACTTATGTGAGTAGTAGCATCCGTATTTACCCACCAAGTATGTTTGGGTACAAAAGCTAAATTAACTTCAAAATAAATAAAATTAAGAAGCATACACTTCTTTATGTGCTAGGTGGTGTACTTTGGACAATTGTTCTTCATGTATTCAGCTTTTTTTGCTAAAGTAACAGGTAAATTCCTCATCCTATTTCTTTTGCTCTTTATGTTGTGTAGTCTCGATCTTTTCTTATCTTGAGAGGTACTTGCTAAGTTAGCACTTTTAGTTTTTTCTCGCTTAAGTCTATCATATTCTTGCACACAGTGAGATATAGTCTCATTAAGAGACCATTTATCATTTTAGGTATTGTAACTCACTTTAAATTGACTTAATTGTGTATGAAGAGAAATAAGGACCAAATGTATATGCCAATTTTCTGACAACTCTAGCTTTAGTGCCTTTGGTTTAGAAGTAAGATTAGATATCTCCATGATGTACTCCCTTACATTCTAATTACCTTTATAACACATTGAAATGAGATTGCCTAGAATAGTACTCATTTCTACCTTTTTGTTTTAGCAAAACAATCCGCAATTGCGTTAAGGAATGTCTTAATATCTTCCTCTTTAGGCATAGTACCCCTTATGGTTTCTGGAATGAAGTGTCTTGATCATTAGACTCATTTGATTAGACCTTGCCCACCGCTCAAAGTCCTTCTTTTCATTAGAAGAACTTGTTATCGTAAGAGCAGCAGGACAATCTGTCCAGAGTGTAAGGTCAAGATCTATATAACTAAGTACAATCATAACGAGCTTTTTTCATTTCTTTAAGTTTGTGCCATTAAGTACAGAAATGGTACTAATATTGGCAAATATATTTGAAGTAGAAACTGAATAGAGAACAAAATAAAATAATAACTTCACAATCAATATCATATCATAATCTAAGCATACAATTCAATAATATAATAGCATGACATAAATAATTAAGCATGTAAGGTGGGCTCCCATCAAAGATACCGAGAACAACATTAATATTTAGTCTTTGTACAAAAATATCAACTGTAAGTGATACTTTCTGTGCAATAATTAAATATTGACAATAAATCCTACGAAACAATAAACCCTTCTTTGGACCGACTTATTGCTCGCATGGAAACATGATAATTATCACATATTTATCACCGCAAGCGTGTCTATTATTTGGCTAAATAATAATCTTTCTTTAGGCCGATCATTATCCGCATTAAACAATAAATACACACAACTTAATATTTCAAAACAAATAAATCTACACAATAGAGATTATCTTGGCAACATATTATTTCAACTCATTTATTCTGAAATATCAGACAAATTATGAAAGAAACAACCATAATGCTTGCAAAATCAAAGCTTTCTAAAACACATTATTATTGTTGCAGAATATGGGTCAGGTCAACTTTAGATGGGTTGACTTAAATCCTAATTGATCTAATTTTGGATTGGATCCCATGAATTAAATTGAATTGAAAAAAAACTGGATTCTTCTAAAATTTAGACCAAAGTTCTTAAATTAGGTCATAAAATTAACTAAAATGTTTATCGGGCCAGCATTGCGACTCTGTGCCTTGTACCTTATTATTCAAACCCAAGACTCAGCAGTACGACGCTAGGAGTCTGACACTGGGTTAAAAAGCTGCAAAAGCTACCCGTTTTCAAAAATGAGCAACTAATTCTAAATATTTCAATTTCATTATTTTTAGCCTTCAATCACTCACCTTATGACCCAAATCTAGAATTAATCCTCAAATCACAATAAGAACCATAGAATCTAAGGATTCCTCACTTATAATATCTAAACCCTAGAAAGCCAAATAAGGAATAGACATTCAAACTAGAGTACATGCATAAAGAGTCCTAATAATTTAATCATAATTTTGCTTTGGTACCATTTGTTAGACATAATTATTCAATTGATAAAAATTGAATTCAACCATGATCAATTATGTCTAATTATTAGGATAATTTTGTTGAGTAGCAGAAGTAATATCTGGATCTATAGCAATTGTGAACCGAGAAAAGTACGAACACAATCACGCTAGAATGGTAGAGCATGATCACAAATGTATTAACTTGAGAACACAAGATTAACGGCCTTTTACAGTCAATGTAATATCAAGCTTGTTACTTAGTCTAAAATTTTATTATGTGAAATTATTTAATCTCATAAATTAAAAAGTTATATACTAACAAATTTTGTGGATATGTTGCAGTGAAATACACAATTGAAAGCCAAGTTAGACCATATATGCTTGATAAGGGATAAAAATTAATATGTAATTCTAAATTTATGCATATGATTATTTTTTAATGTGTTGTGAATTTAATTTATTAGTTTTAATATTGAACTCTTAATAGGTTAATTCAATAAGTACTATTGATTTTTTTTTTCAAATATATGATAATGGAATAGTTAATAGTTTCCAATCCAATAGGTATTTTTTTTACCTATCTATATATATATATTTTTTTTAGTCGTTGGATTATAATCTAACGACTATCTCTCTCTAACTTTTACTTTAAAAAGACGTACGTGATGAATTTTAATAGGGCAAAACAATACCTATAAATAGGTAAAAAAAAACCTACTAGATTAGTGCCCATAGTTAATATATATATGTGTGTGTGTGTGTGTGTGTGTTTAAGTCTGATTAGATATATATATATATAAAATATAAGCATATACGACTACTATTATTAATATAGTATGGGCTTAATTAATTGTGTTTACTATTGGGCTCTAATTTATTTTGGTTCAATAATTATTTATCTGGGTCGAATAAGTAATAGGAGAATTCAAATTGAAATAATTATTTCTTATTTGTGTTTATCATTGGGCTCTAAATATTTTAGCCCAATAATTATTGATCTTGATTCAATAAGAAATTAGAAAGCCTAAATTGGAATTGTTAATTAATCTAGCCCAAACAATAAATTAAGTATTATATTTATTATGTACATATGATTCCCAATTCAATATGTATTTTTTTTTTATCTATCTATAGGTATTTCTTTTTTTAACTGTTAGATCATTATCGAATGGCTATAATAATTTTAGTAGTTAGAAAAAAAATAAAAATAAGAATCTATTGTTAATACTTTTCGCTCTCTACTTTTTACTATGAAAATACGTGTATAATCAATTTTAATTGAGCAAAATAATACTTATGGATAGGTAAAAAAAAAAAAATACTTACTAGATTGGTGCCTTGTATATATATGATTTGGTGAAGTAACTTAAAATAAAGAAAATAAAAAGAAAAAAGAAAAGAGTGATAGCCAACCTTGGCTAAATTAGCAATAAATTATAATAAAATTATTTTTATTATTACCATAAGTATACTATTACTTCGTTAATAGTAGAATTGGCAACACATATTATTTTTACATCCCACTATCTATTAAAGCAAAAGAAATTAATTAATGAGATTAGCAAATAAAAATTTGGTAAGTACAACGATGGTATGGTTTAATGCATTAACTATTTGAAGGATACAATCACTATATTGATTAAATGGCTATTAAATATAAAGATGATGTGGTCTACACATTACATATCCATATATTATTATTAAATATTGTATTACTTTTATAAGTGGATAAGCATAGTGGAAATTAATTAATTTCATATTCAAAAGATACCAAATAAGAAAAAAAGTTAAGTAAGTGGTGTAATTATTTTAAGTATATTTTATGTTCATAATAAGCCTATAAATAGGGTACTCTTTCATAAATACAGTATTTAAGCTTTCTCCTATATTTTCCTCTATCTCTCTCTCAAAGTTTCTATTTGTCCATTGTAATTTCAAGGATTCTCTCTTGGTTTTCTTCAAGATTCAAGAAAATATAATTTTTAGAACTCTTATTCTTTTAAGATTGTATACTTTGCTGTTGTTAGACTCAATTTCAACCTATGTTATTGGGAGTTAGAAATTTTATTAAAATCTAAAATTATTATAAAATGTCATCCTAAATGTTTACTTGAATTCTGTAAAGTTTTATGGTACTATAAATTAATTTCAAATTATAATAGAATTTTCTTTGCACATTGTTTATAGAACCAGAAATCTGACAGTTTTATTTGTCTGAGAGAATATTGTTAAAACCTCACCCTATTTATTTTATTTGGACTTGGAGCTTTTATTGGAAACTAATATATGTGTCATAAGAGGCTCAAAATATGTTAATGAATTTTTGAAATATTCATAATTAATTATAATCTTCGTAATAACATAAGGTTTTATAATTTAAGTATTGTCATGAATTTTGAGGTTTAACTTGAATAATTATTTGTACTATGTAATAGTATAATTTTCAATTTTCAATTTTTATCTATGTGTATAATGATATGTTATAGATGTCATCTTCAAATAATAAGATTTTTAGATATATAAAAAATTCTAGAAAATTCAAAAATTGACTAATGGTCTCAACTTTAATAATTTTTATCAGATTTCAAACCCCGGGTTATAAATTAGCAAAAATATGCTAAATCTCGTTAAAAAATTCTAAATAATTTTCTGTGCCTTTTTGTTATATTATAATAATATTTGTAAAGTTTCAAAATAAATAGAATTTTATGCCGGAATATAAAATTCTTTTAGTATTATTGCTTATTGAGATTTTACAGTTTTTAGTTATGTGTGTTATGAAAAATGATTTTATAGTTTTATGATGTGAGTATTGTTAAGACACACAAATATATTTCTTATGAATAATAATAACATGTATTAATAAATGTAATGAATATTGCTACATGAATAATAGCCAAAAGGAATAAAAAGAGGCACGTGATTATAACAAGGTTGATGGGGTGGTATTTCACTGTAAACACAAAAAATTTTCAAAGGACCTAAGATAAGTAAATCTCACCCTATATATTTATATAAAAATTTATGTGCTATTACGTGATGAAATTATGATTATACTAATATGTTGTTATAAACTCTACAATATTAGTTGTATTAAGTATGTAAATATGTCATGAGCATGTACATACATAATTACATAAAAAATTATGATTTTCAATGAAATGAATTTTTAAAGGTACTATATATCTAAAACTATGTTTCAAGAAGAATGTTTTCTTTAAGTATTTGTTAAGCTCTTGAAAGGAGTATAGGTAACCAACTGAATGACATAAAGTCAATATGTTAAAAACAAAAGTTAAACTACGATGCTAGCCATTGTAGTACGATAGCTATATGGGATCCGAATAGCTATAAGGTCACATATATGTCATGATACCATATTTATGGCCTATCACTTCTAATAGACTTGGCATTGCACTATGTTGAGCAAATATAAAAGTTTTATGAAATGACAATGTTTATAATAAAAAAAAATATTTTCAAAGAAGGGGATATATAGTTATGGATCTAAAAATGCACTGTTCATATAATATGATATTTATTGCATCTATAAGATTTGCGAATGTTTTAAACAACCTTATATTTTATTTTCAATAAGTATTTATTTTTGGACTAAGATTGAGAGTATTTTATTTTTATAGAGTGTATGAACTTAAATTTTATTTCGAGAGTTATTTCAATTATAAAGTAAAAATTAAATTTTAGTAAGAAATATTTCTTAGTTTAATTATGAATAGTAAAAAAAAGTTTTGACCGAATCTTCCGCTTTAACTTTATGAAATGAAGCTATAAATCGATCTTTTAAACCTAGATTTACCGTAATGTTTCAGTCAAATCCTTAAGCAACACTCAATGGGTTCTCTCTCTAAGATGGGTAAAAATGAGAAGAGTAAAAGCTGCAGAATAAATTTGACTTGGGGACTATAATCTCTATAGTTTTCTTTATATACTAGGTTATCTAATTGTAATCCCATCAGTCACAATTTGGGCTATTATTGGATTTCTACATATTATAAAACTCATACCATATGGATGTTTCTAGATCCTACTTAGTTAGACTATTAATTAGCCTACTCAATTAAGATAGCATACATTATGTAGAATTACATTATATTGTGAGCCCACATAAGAGATTAATAAAACCTAACAGTATTATCTCTATTGGACAATAATAGAAGAGAAATTTAGGTAGATGACCAAGATTTTAATTGATTAAATAGATGTCCACTTTTAAAATTTTATAGCTAAATGTCCAGGTATATATATTTTTACACTTGGTAGATACACATATCTACTAATTTCAGTTACTGTACTAAAATGCACTGGGTATATAATTTTTTATACTTGGTATATAAAATTTTATACTTGGTATATAAACATATATACCGGATATTTTGTTATAACACTTGACAAAGGGATATTTACTAAAATTGGGTCCAAATTTTGGTCAGATTTCTATAAGCCCCATAATAGGATAGCCAAAGTGGGAAATAAATCTTAGGATTTGTGGCACTAAAGGGTCCACGAATTCTTAAATAGTGACTATTTGATCCTTTAATTAAATAGATGTTGAAAAATCTTCATGATTTAACTAATTTGTGATAATAACTTTTTTTGGTCTAAAATAAATGTCATCCGTTAAAGTTGGAAGGAAGAAAAAGCATGGGTGACTTGGATTTTTCATTTGCAATGATCATAATAAGTCGGGCACATTACCTTTTGTCACTTGTTCATAAGGTGTTGATTTGAAACTTTTGGACATATCTAGATTTTTATTTTACTATGTTGTCACTTGAGATTGTACAGCCTACTCATCTTCTTCTTTCCTTTTTTTTTTTTTTTCCTGAAGGAAGACAACCTATTCATCATTGAAATACTCGTGCTTTTATTGCACGTACAATGGCATTTGAATGTGAAGTTGATAGCACATTCCGAGGATTTGCCTTTGGATTGGCTTGCTGAGTTTGACAATATATAGACATGAAATTGATAAAAAATATTAAATTTAGTATGTATCTTGAATGGGAAGTTCTAAATAAATTAACAATTGGACTATGTACATTCATAATTTCAATTACAAATTTATCTATAATTAAAATTACTAAAAAAAATAATCTAAAAATTAAATACACCTATTATATTTATATAGTTAGAATTAGCTAGCTAATCTAAGAAAGAAAAGAAAAAGTATGAAATTGTTGAAATCTAGAAAGAAGTTTTTTCATTCTTCAAATCACGAAGACATTTAACAATAGAGCAATGAAAAGGAAAATATTAATTTATAATCATATATTCAATAATTCATATATTAGAAATAGGAAACATGGTGTGTTATGTACATTTAATAAAAACATGTATATATCATATATATATAGGCACTAATTCAGAAGGTATTTTTTTTTATCTGTGCATAGGTATAAATTTGGCCAATGAAAATTTATCATGCACATTTTTTATAGTAAAAAATAAGAAAGAGAAATAGCATTAATAATGCACGTCTTTTTATGCACCTCATTATAGTCATTAGATCACTATAAGATGATGATCCAATAACTAAAAAAAAATACTACACATAGGATAAAAAAAAAATACCTACTGGATTGGCAACCATATATATATATAATATCTATTATATATTTATGTATTAAATGACTAACGTATCGGTCTATTATTACAAAACCCTATATATATATATATTTATCAGAGAGGACAACAACTGATCTTAGTCGATGATGAAGAAAAAAAAAGATCATTACGTAATACTCCTTCGAAAAAAGGTGTGTTATGATTATGAGTTGAGAAAAAACCAAAATAATATTAAGAGAAATTATTTATAAAAAAAATAATGACAGAAATTAAGTTATTGTTTAAGATTTTTTTTACTTTTATATATTATATTATTTTCATTAACATTTTCATATTTATCTTTGTAAAAGGAAAATAGAAACAGATGAAAAAAAAAAGACAATTTAGAGGTAAAAAGAACAAGATAATCTTCAAAAAAAAAGAAGAATATAATTAACTGGTAATTATGCACAATTTGTTTTTTTTTAAAAAGATGAGATCTATCATGGCCGGAAATCCAAAGCCGTAACTTTTAGTAATTTTAAGTAAAAACAATAAATTAAGAACGATTTTCCAAAATTTCAGAAAATCAAGTACATATAATTTTAGGCTTTAGTCCTCAAAAATGAGTGTCGACAGAGGTTTTGTCAACAATGAATATAGGAAATTACGAGATGTAGCTTGTGTGTGAAAAGGATTGATAAAGCAAAGTAAATAAGGAGACAGGAATTTTATAGTGGTTCAGCCCCAAAAAAGATGAGCCTACGTCCACTGTTCTTCACTATTTTTTGGAGAATTACAAGAGTTTCTCTAAGTCTCAAGGTAAGAGCAAAGAGAGAATTACAGTGTATAACGAAGTGATTTTCAGATGACTGTGCAATCTCAAATTATAAGACTGAGCCCCCTTTATATAGGTGAGGGTGGCTCAATGTTTCCTAATCACATAAATGGGTAAGTGCATAATCAAAAAATATAACTTCGGGTAACAACATACAATCGGGTAACTTCTCAAATCAAATAAATGGATTACTCAATTTCCATACAGAAGCTTTTCTTCCTTTTTCTTTGTTAGCTACCTGTTTTGAGACGCTTGATACAGTTTCCTTTTTATGCTGGCACAACCCGATTGTTTACTTTCCTTTCTTGGTGTTGACTGATGTGGATTCAAGATCGCATAACAATGAGTAAATTATAAAATCATGAAAAATGAGTAAATTACAAAATCATGAAACTTTTCATTTATTTTAATTTCTCAAGAAGAACCTTTATTTAAAATTTAATAGAATTTCCAATTAATTTATTTAGAAACTTTTAAATAAATCATAAATTTCGGTAAAATGAGTCTAAATAATTTACAAAAATCATTTATGATTCCAAGTACTCAAATTTTTAATATTATTGCTCTCATACATCCACTTAGTAAATACACTACTATTGACTAAATAAGTTTGACATAGAAAGTAAAGGACGATATAGAATAGGAACCAACCAATGAAGAGGTAAGAAATAACATACATATGCCAAACAAGCTTGTTAAGCCACCATGACAATTATTCCAAAGATAAATCTGTTGAGAAATTGAGGTTTCAATCTTACTCACTCTTATTTTAAAGATAACAAACATCTGATTTAGTACTAATAATTTAACTTGAGTGTGTAGTGAAATAGTTTTTAAAGTTCTAACTCAAGTTGATCAAGGAAGCAAGCTTGAAGATAGATACATATTAGACATATTAAAATTAAGCTTGAAGATGGACAATCAAGATACAAGATCGTGTTTAGATAGGGTATATTTCATGTCTAGTCTTGTATTTGATTTAGTTCATTGCATATAGATTCTCTTTGCATTGGCTCATACTTTAAAAAGAATTTTCTCATACTTTCAAAAGAATTTTCAAATACTTTTAAAAGAATTTTTAAACTATCTTAAAGTTAAAATGATTATTTTATTTTAGAAGTTTGAAAATAAATATAATTTTTAATCTAGCCAAATGTCCCTCAAAAAGTCCATTTTTAGTGATAAAATTATTTGGAAAATAATGGGATATAAAATCGACCAAAAAGGAACCAAAAAAACCAAACAATGGTTTCTGATCCTAAAATGGTCGACCACGAGTTGTCGACCACTACAGTACAACCATTTGACCGTTGGAGCTAAACGTCACTATCAGATTCCAACGGCTAGTAAAAATGGTCGACCACTTTTCTGGCAGACAGCCAGTAACGGTCCAAAATGGCTAGTTTTTGAAGATAGCTTTAAATAAAGCCAAGTTTGACGACTTAGAAAGACAGAATATGAACGTACATTGATACCCAATCAGTTTCTAAGTGCAAAAGCTCTCTTTTACTCAATTTTAACTTTCAAATTATTTTGAGCCAATCTTAGAGCATTTATAGTGCATTGTTCTCAAATCTCCTAAGCCAAAATTGTGTTCATTATTTTAAGGAGAGTTTGTGAGGTTGTAATCACTCTTGATTATTGAAAAACCATTTGAGTGTGAGGTGAGGCTGGCACTGGAGTCATAAACAACCCAATTTAGATGAGGTTGCCACCGGAATCTAAACAACCCGTGTATAGATGAGGTTGCCATCGGAGTTTAAACAACCTGTGAGTTGGTGAGGCTGGCACCATTGTCTAAACAACCCAGTACAGGTGTGATTGGCACCGGAGTCAAAACAATCCGAGGTTAGTTGTGATAGAGGCAGAGTCAAAACTATTGTAAAGGCTAGGGTGTGCCTAAGAAGAATTCAATCCATTTGTAAAAAGGTCAATCAAGCCCACAATCTTGATCCGATAGTAGAAAGCTCAAAGCAAGTTACCGAGTGCCGGGGACGTAGGCAAACTGTCATGTTTGTTGAACTTCGTAAAAATCGAGTTTGTGTTTTCTCTATCCCTACACTCTTTACTTTAATGCAAACTATTTGATTGTGTATTTAATATTTATTATGCTTAATTGACTTGCTATTATTGTTATATACTTGGTACTATTGTTGTTTTAGCTTAAAAGTTTCAAAATAGTGGTCTATGATTTTAAATAGTTGAAAAGTTTCATAAAATATTTTAAAACTCAATTCAAACCCCTCTTGGGTAGTCAATCTTGGGCTAGTAATAGCTAACAAAATCAACACCTAAAAGTGGGAGGAACTAAGGGGGTAAGCATTCACATGCTCGGTTGAAACTCAATTACCTTTTTAAATAGACATAATTTTTACCAAACCTGCATACCTTTTCCGAAATGTATTTATAAACCGAGTTTATAAATCAATTGATATCCAGAATAATCACATATTTAATCAAAATCAGAATCATAAGATTGTACATATCATAAATTATCCCATCCCATAAGCTCACATCCTCTTATCACGAATCAGAGTAACTCGTACTATGTGTACTAAGTACTCTCTGCCATATACCTATCCCAGAAAACCGGAAGGACACCCATGTGTCTATTCCTACTGAACCGGAGGGATAACTGAATGTCTATTCCTACCGAGTAGGAGGTAATCAGAAAATCCCGCGCGGGTTTACGGACTCTCACCGAGGGTGGCGATACTAGCCGCCTACTAAATACCATGATACCTAAGATGTATCTTATGTGTGATCCTATGATATGTACAACATGTAATAAGGTATATAATAACTATGCAAAACATAACTAAATAATGCTTTAAAACTCTACTTGATATTATTCTGGTATTTAATGTACCATAGGTAGCAAATCTACTAAATCACCATATAATCACGATTTTACAAATAAGTATAGAAGTCACACAGTATAATTCTAAAATAATCCAATATTTTTCAATAATTTATCAAAATATCGTTTTATTCACGATTTTTTACGAAATAGTCATAATGTAAATTTTAAATTAAAACATATATAAAACCAGGTAATTGAACTCCTAGTATCCAAATAACTTTACGGTACTATGGAGGACGTTTGGTGCCGTTTGGGTGTCGTTTAGGGTCAGGCATCAAGTTCGAACATTTGATCGATAGGTTTGAAAATTCGATTTTCCAATAAGACCTCGAATAGAGAAACAGATGTCTCCACTGAATTCCTAACACCCAAATTAGCTATGTTAGACATACGACTTAACCAATTCAGACTTGGGTTGAAACCCGACACCATGGCATATAAAATGAGACAAATCTGAGCCGTCAGATTTTATTTTTCATGCCTGTCGCCAAACTTAGTCAATATATAGAGATCGGGTGAGAAGAGAGAGAAAGAGTGATCTGTTTATTTAATTTTTTTTGGGCTAAAAGTACAAAAATATCCTTCTAAAAACTAGGTTTTTACAAGATCAACTTAAAATTTTAAAAAAATTATTTAAATATAATAAATTTAATTTAATAATAAGTTCAAGCTCCACTTTTATTGTTTTGTTTCCATAATTAGTACAGTAAAATAAGGACTATACAAAACAAAATGGGTATTTTTGGAATATAATGAATGTACGAAGTAAGAAACAAAATAGCAAAATAATTCTTTTGTGATGTAAAAAGAAAATAAATGTATATAGCTAAATTATTGATATACTTAGAACTTCATTTCTCCCATTATTTTTCCTACGAGATGATCTTATTTCGTTGATGCTAATATCGATAGAGAATCAATTACCTTTTTTAATCTTAGTAAGTATTTAGATTAGAGTATCAGAAAATTAGTAGTGAACAGAAATATTAAATACATGCACTAATAAACTGCTTTCAACCATTGGACGAGACATATACCTAGCCGAATAAGAAACCAATTAGCTAACGAAACTTATTGAATATTTTCTATATTATTATAATTTCAAACATAATTCTTAAACTCAAATGAAAAGAAGCGCACAATAACATAGGAAGTAATCAAAGACAACTAGGTACCACATTTTAATTTCTCCTCTTTTGTATTCATTACTTATTACTTATTATCTAATTATTAAGAGGGATAAAATATAAGTCTACTAATTTGGATTGTGCTTAAGGAGGACAAATAGGAAAGGGGATTTGTGGTTCTCAAGGTTTAAGAAAAGGGAAGACGTAGCAACTTTTTTGGAGAAGTGATTAAAGAACTCATCCATGATCTCATTGCCAAAGTGGGGAAACGGAAGTAATAAATGTAGCAATTGTGAATTGGGAAAAGCACGAACACGATTATGCTAGAATAATAGAGCACAATCATGAACATATTAACTTGAGAACAAAAGAATTAGCAGTCTTCTACAGTCAAACCCTTAAACAGTACTCAATGAGTTCTCTCTCTAAGATAGGTGAAGTAGTAGAGTAAAAACTGTAGAATGATTTGACTTGGGGAATCTCTATAGTTTTCTCTTTTCGGGCTAACTAGTTATTTGATCATTTTTTTGCCCAAAATTTAGTATATGACCAAGTTCAAAAGTTTATAACTAAATGTCCAACTCACTTAATGACAATGGAAATACAGCATATTCCACAATTGAAGTTTTAAAAATAATAGATATTTAGCTATAACGTTTAAAACATGAATATTTACTTAAACCAATTTAAAAAATTAGTCCTCTACCTAGTTTTCTCTTTTCTTCTCTCTTTATATACTAGGTTACCCAATTGTAACCTCATCCGTCAACGTTTGGGCTAGTATTAGATCTCTACATATTATAAATCATATACATATATAGATGTTTCTAGATCCTACTTAGTTAGACTATTAATTGTTTTACTCAATTAAGATAAAATCACCAAAAAATTTAACAATGGAGCAATGAAAAGGAAAATATTAATTTATAATCATATATTCAATAATTTACAAGTTAGAAATAGGAAACATAGTGTAACGTTTAAATTTAATAAAAACATGTATATATCATATATATATAGTATATCTAATGTATTTATGTATTAAATGAGTAACATATTATTCTGTTATTACAAACCCATATATATATGTATATATATTTATCAAAGAGGACAACATCTTATCTGACTCGATGATGAAGAAAGAAAAAAAAAATCAGTGCGTAATACTCCTTTTTTTTCAAAATAAAAAAGGGCATGTTATGATTATGAGTTGAGGAAAAATCAAAATAATGCTGAGAGAAATTATTTATCAAAAAAAAAATACTGAAAGAAATTAAGTTACTGCAAGTTTTTTTTACTTTTATATATTTATATTATTTTCATTAAAATTTTTCGTATTTATCTTTTTAGAAGGGAAAAAACAGATAAAAAATAAGAAAATTTGGAGGTAAAAAGAACATGATGCCCTTCCAAAAAAAAATATTAAAAAAAGCATATAATTGGTGGGTACTTATTCACAATTTTTTTCCCCACACACTTTTTAAATGTAAATTAATTCCAAAATTGCTCATGATCACAAATTAAATAAAATTTCTTCTTTGCCATATAACTCTTATCATTTTTGTCTTCTTTTTCAACCTTTAAAATTCATACCCTAACATTAAAATTTTTGTATATGCGTAAATTAATACCTTCACATTACTCAAAATCCTTGCTCTCTTCTCCTTCTTCTATGTCGCCCTGACAACAAATCATGGTTACTGGTGGCACTTGTGAGCAATAATAGAATAGCCAATGTGAGCAATAAGTCTTAAAATTTGTGGCACTAAAGGTCCACGAATTCCTCAAGTAGTGACTATTTGATCCCCAAATTAAATGTATGTTAAAAAATCTTCATGACTTAAATCAATTTGTGACAATAACGTCCTTTTCATCTAGAATAAATATCGCCAGTTGGACGGAAGATAGAGCATGGGTAACTTGGGAATTTTCATTTGCAACGATCATGACAAGTCGCACACATGACCTTTCATCATTTGCTCGTAGTGTTTTTGATTTGGAACTTTGGGACATATCTAGATTTTTATTTTACTATGCTCTCACTTGAGATTTTACAGCTATTCTTTATTTATTTATTTATGTATTTAAGGAAGACAGCCTATTCATCTTTAAAATCGCGCGCTTGTGTTGCTTGAATGATGGCAATTGAATGTGAAATTGATAGCCTATTCTGAGGATTCGTCTTTGGATTGGCTTGTTGAGTTTGACAATTTGTAGACATGAAATTAATCAATAGTACTAAATTTAATATATATTGAATACTTTCTTCCATTAGTTTTCCTACGTGATGATTTTATTGCCAACATCATTAGAGAATCAATTACCTTTTTTAATCTTAGAAATTATTTAGATTAGACTATTAGAAAATTATTAAAGAGAACAGAAATACTAAATACATGCACTAATAAACTGCTTTCAACCATTGGACGAGACATATACCTAACCAAATAAGAAACCAATTAGCTTAAGAAACTTATTGAATATTTTCTATATTATTATAATTTCAAACATAATTCTTAAAGTCAAATGAAAAGAAGCGCACAATAATATAGGAACCTTTTCTTCTCATAGGAAGTAATCACCGACAACTAGGTACTACTATTTAATTTCCCTTCTTTCTTATTTTTCACTTATTATCTAATTATTAAGAGGGATAAAATATGAGTCTACTAATGTGGGTTGCGCTTAAGGAGGACAAATAGGAAAGGGGATTTGTGGTTCTCAGGGTTTAAGAAAATGGAAGACTGAGCAACTTTGTTGGAGAAGCGATTAAAGAGCTCATCCATAATCTCATTGCCAAAGTGCTTTTGGAGAAGTCCTTCTAATGCAGCTCTCAGATACAATACACGCATTTGGAGATTTGGCAATAAAACATGATTTTCGATATTCAGCTTCTCCATACTTTCAATGCTAAAATGCCCATTTCTCCCAGTAATGGCCTCCACTTCACTTGGGGATGGAAAATATACTGGTACATTGAAACTGTCCACTTTCTCCTCACTCACTAATCCCTGGAGAAACAAGTAATATTGTAGACCAATGGTTCATTAATCAATTTAAAGTCACATAAGATTGAGTACTAGCTAGTGTTACATATATACGGCCGTGAGTGAGACAAAATCTTCTTCCATTATATATTGATATGTACACGATCCATCTCGACCGTGTCTATGAGTTTGTGAAGAAGGGAAAAAGTGTTGCCAACCCTTTTGTTCTTGTAAAGTTTCATCTTGTTCGAACCGGTAAAAGAACGCAAAATCTGGTTACATCAACTTTTGAAACATAAAAATCATGCATGGATTATGGAAATGGGTGACGTTAGAATATATCTAATTAACTAAATACAGTATTATCAAAACAGTATCACCTAATTTGTTAAACCCAAAAAGCCAAATAAAAAAGAAGAGAGTGGGGCTTGATTACCATCTTGGTCATGTCCACAAGGCAAGAACCCATGAGATCGATCTCCATATTAATAGTGTTGTCAGAGGGTAGCAGAATATCCAGCACTGTAGGTATAATCAGCAGTATAAGCCCTCCAACGACAAGCTCCTCTGCTCTTGCACGCAAAAACGACATCAAATCCTCCGCGAATTGGTCTGAATATGCCTTCTTAACTTGCTCCCCTGCATTGGCGTAGTAAATCCTCCCTTTGTTCCACGCTGGAGAAGTCCTGTCCGTAACTTGTGAGGGCACTTTGGAGAGCCAGTGAAGCGCACACGAGGAGTGAACAAAGTGAAGAAAGGAGTTCGGAAACAAGCGGTCGTGGAACGAGCCAGGAACTCCAGCTGCCAAATATTTTCTTGTTGGAGGGAGGGACTTGAAGAGAGTGTTGAAGTCGTTTGCGAAGTGGTCGTTGAAGAAAACTTGGAATATGATTGGATTTTGGTGATGATCATCAGAGTGATCCAAATGATGTGGTTTTTCAAGTTGGCATTTTAGTTGTACGGCTTCAACTATGTTCTGGACAGCTAGGAAAGTGTTTGGTCCAGTGGAACAGCCAAAGTCCGCCAAGAAAATTTGGTTTGAAAAAGAGGCAGAGTCAAGAGTTTTGTTCATGTCAAAGTGCTTGAGTATTGCTTCCTTAATCATTTCTTTGGAAGCTTCTATTGCTCCCCTCTGCCAAAATATGAAAAGATCATCATTATGTACATAAAAGGTGTTTCGAGTTATAGAGTAAGCAATAATAATACAATAATACCTGAAGTGTGGAGTTTTGAAGATAGCTATAAGGTCCCTCTCCACCATTCACGGGATGTGACTCTGCAAATTCATAGTTTCCCTTGCTCTCCATTCTCTCTGGCTATCTGATTCTTTCTACTAGAGATCTCTATTAAGAAGTCTTATGAGGTTCAAAGTACTATATTCTTGATGTTCCTTGCTCTTAATTTGTGATACATTTATAGTGTTGGTTGGAGATTTGGAATATTACGGAACTACTGAATTAACACTAATACTATGGATTATTAGCTTTCTATATATATATACTCGCATAGTAACTTTCATATGGTCTGGTCAATAAAGTTTTTCGATGCACGAACTCTCCAAGTTCACAATGTGATTTATTTACTTGATTTTTGAGGTTATTCTACGTGACATCTTTTTCTCTCCTTTCACAATTGGACTTATTTCACTATATTCAAGTAATTAATGACCGGTGACAAATAAGAAGTATCAGGGTTTATGCTCTAAAAGCATGTATATTTTGGATCTTTACTGAATTAATAAAATAACATTTTTCTATTTGAATTTGTGCGTAATTAATACGTCTTTAAATATCAGAAAATCTCTAGTTTATTTATGTGACCACAAATTTAGTATTATATACATGAAGATTAAATTTATGGATAATAAACTAAACATAGTACGTAATAGTTAATTAAGTTTGGGATCTTTAATTAAATATTATTAGCACAGTCCATTAACATTGAGAATGTAATAGTTTTATCCGGACTATTGATGTGTTGACACCATAATAGAGGTACTTTATATAATTCGATTATATAAAGACTGGACCAGATATGATTTGAATCTCATATAAATTCCGTTAACTGTTGAGAGTTCAAATAATGTCACTAGATGATCATATGTAAATCAATCTTAATCCTGAGTAGTTATAGACTCTATTTATAATATTATATTCTTTAACATATTTGTTAAAGGTTTGTTTTTTAAACAGATCGAAATACTTGCATCTTGGGAGCATGATGAAATAAGTAGCTGGAATGTAGCTTACAGTATGAAATACATTCCTTCCATTAGGAAGCTAGAAAGATGATTCCCCTGTGTATTGATTCAGGACTTGAACAGTTTGAGTACTCAATTTATAATATATTTATAAATTAATTGTTCAATAGAGAATCAATGGTACACAAGGATAAAAGATGTAATTGGAGAGGTAAACGGAACATGACCTAGCTTCAATTATGAATTATCTATAGAGGATTGAATTACATGTAATGATTAAATCGATGGACTACTCGTTGTTTTCTGAGTAAATTAATTCTGTAACTTCAAGAGTGTAATTCCATTTTTTTAATAGAGTAATACTGGAATTAATAAATTAAACAAATTAATTAAAGAATTTAATTAATTGTCATAATTTATTGGAGCTTGAATTACAGGTCTATAGGTTCCCAATTCACCTCTTACAAACACAGTACTTGATATTACATTATTTCTGTTACTGCACATTTTGTCTAGATAAATTGTTTATCTACAACAATTAATAATTATTATTAATAAATTAATTAATTTTGAAGCAATTAATTTAAATTTATGGAGAGATAAGTTTCCTAATTTGTTTAAATTTTGAATTTAAAAATATCTAATTATTAGATAATTAGATAAATAGAAATTAGAAAACTGACTCAAAGTAAAACACTTCCTTGAATGAGTGAATTATCTGCTAATATATATATATATATATATATTTTTTTTTTTTATTTTGTGTATATATATATATATATATATAAAAGTTTCCGTTTTTTTTAAATAAAAGTTCACGTTTTTTAAGTCCTATATATATATATTAATTTGATTAATATATTATTTTTAAATAGTTTAATAAAGAATATATATATAAAGAAAACCCTAGCAGAAAATACAAAATATACATGACGTACTATTTTCTACAGAGCCTTCATAACTTAGAGAGAAAAAGAAGAGAGTCTTCTTATTTTCTATGGAACAAACTCTTACAATCTCATATGTTGAGAATATTGCAAGGGCCTAAAGTGTGAGTTTTGAGAGATTGTACGCAACGCCTACACGTTCATCCAGTTGTGCTTGAGGCTTGGATTGGAAGATCGTGGTTTAGAAGACAGAAAAGCTAAGATACGCTGATAGACTACAAGAGGTATTAGATCTATTCTCTTTGTACGTTTCTATTTGCTATGAATTAATACTATGGACTCATATGGTTAAATGTTTTGAGAAAATTTTTGAATGTTTTTGGGCCAATCTTCTGCTGCGAAAATCGTTTTAAAACCAACAAAACAATGGTTTAATCTGATTATGATTTAATTCTTATAGTATTAAAAGGGGGGCAAAGTGCAAAAGTGACACTAATAACCCAAATTAGAGCTAAATGGACACCTCCACCTGCTGGCTGTTTTAAGTTGAATGTGGATGCAGCTATATCATCTACAACTAGTGCTGTTGGCGTTGGCGCTCTAGTCAGAAACTCGTCTGGTGAAGTTATGGCAGCACTATTAAAGAAAATAAATGGGCCATTACAATCAAGAATATTGGAAGCTAAGGCACTAAGTTTGGGTCTCTCATGGGCTGCTGGTGTCTTTCTCCATCTGTGTTCTATTGAGTCAGACGCATTAATTGTAGTCCAAGAACTACAAAGCCAAGCAATCACAAGCACATATTATCCTCTTTTTCAGGAGCTACTGTAAAGCATATTTATCGCAATGCCAATCGTGCTGCGCATAGACTTGCTAAATTTACTCTTAGATTGGATAATGATTGTACTTGGTTGGAGGAAACTCGGCCTCCTATTTCACCCGGTGTTGTACAAGAATTTTTGCATTAATAATAAACAGTTTGATTTTACTCCCAAAAAGAAAATAAAAATAAAGGCTTTTGATGAGGGTGAAGGCATCATATAAAGAATCAAGAATTTAATTCAGTTTTTGGATCTCTTTTTATGGTTTATAGGCTTATTAATTTTTCTTTCTTTCTTCTTTTTTTTTTTTTTGTAGAACTTTTTTTCCCCCTATTTTCAGGTTAGAAGGATGTTTGGGGAATCAATATATGAGTAAACAGAAAAAAATAATACATCGGGAAAAAAAAAATTCCTGAAAGGAAAGAGGTATTACACGTGAATGCAAATAAAGTATGCATGTTGTGTCTAAGCAGTGTTAATCATAATTAATGGAGTAGCATATATATTTTTCATAGGGTTAATAACACCAAAATACCCCAAGGTTTGGCTTTTTTGCGAAAAAATAACCTCTTTTTTTTTAGAAAAAAATAACCTTATTTTTGAGTTTTGTAAAATAATACTTTTATATTTGAAATAATTGTAAAATTATATCTTATGATGCCGAATATAGTGAATCAATCAGTAGAAAGATGGAAATATCCTTATTAACTAATTAAAAAGAAAAATTTTATTTATGGGAAATTACTGGCGCTAATGTGGCTGACTTCCTTTCGACTATGGGACCCACATATATATATATACATATTTTTTTAAATGTCAAACCTGAAAGAAAAATTTGGAAGAAGACTTCGAACGGAGTCTAGAGTGGGAGATGTAAAACTGTGTTTTTCTTTGTTTTCAAGATATATGGCCATTTTTAGGCCCATAACTCAGTACATATCACGACCTGTTAATTATAGGAATATGTTCACACAACAGCCCGTTGAAAATATAGTACCAAAAATACCCTTAAAGGCCCTGAACCCACTTTCATCACCATTTCCTATCTCTTTCTCACAGCTTTCGTCATTTTCTCGCCCAAGTTTTACTTCTTAGCAAAATTTTCTCTTACTTTCTCGCCACTTTCTATCACTTTCTCTAACCTCCAAAATTTTCTCACACATTTCTCTAACCTCCAAAACCTCTCTACAGAACACATTCTGAAACGCAAAAATCTTCGAAAAACCCCAAAATTCCGATTGATGAAAGCTAGGGTTCATTATGAAACACAAAAGCTAAGTCATTCCGAAACGAAAAAGCTAGAATTCATTTCGTAGAAGAAAACTCTATTGACAGTAACTCAAATTCTTTATCGCAAAGGTATATATTTCTACTCCATTATCATGAATTATATATATATATATGTGTGTGTGTGTGTGTTTTGGTGTACATGTATCATCGTGATTCTTGGATTTTTGTTAGATATGTGAATTTGGTATACAAATTTTTAGAATCGGTATATAAATTTTAGGAATATGAATTTTTTAAATCAGTATATACATTTTAGGGTTCATAAATTGGGTTTATTCTTTTATTAAGGAAGCTGGGATGATTATTGAGTTTGATTCTATTATATTGGATTATATTCATTTTCCAGTTCATGGTTTATATTGTTATGAATTTAAGTAATAGTACATAGATTTTTGGGTTCATAATTTAGGTTTTTAGATCATAACTATTTGTTATAAATTCTATGCATATCAAGTGTTTGATAAAATGACAAAAAGAGATGTTGTACAAGTTAAAAGTGTTTAATCTCTTTAGTTCATATAATAAAGTCATTTGGTACATGGTAAATGGGATTTTGAACCATTTTAAAGCTCATTTTGGGTTGTTTATCTGGAGCTTCTTATTTCATAATAGTTTTCCAATTCATAAAATGAATAAAACCTATATAGATATATTTTACATGTAAAGTTTTATTATTTTCACTTGAGCTTATCTACTTTTGCTTGTATGTGGAGTATTTTCTTTTAAAATTTTGTGCTAATTATGCTTAGAATGTCTCCTTTTTTGAGTGTTATTATGTGATGTTGCTAATGATTTGGTTAGAATGCTAGACCAAATTTTAGATACGAATTGCATATATTAACCAAAGAACAGGAAAAATTCACTATATCGAAAAATGAAAAGGGAAGAGCTTATTTACCTGGATGAAGGATTGGATAGGAGAAACAAGAAACAAGTTTTGTGCTTCAAACGGCTTAGGGAAGCAAAAGTGCTAGAGTTGCTGGTTTGTTATATATGAATTTTTATTGTGGTTCACAAATAATCACTTAATTTCATAAATTATGTTTTATTGATTTTAGGTTCATTTTTTTTCTATGCTTGATACTGTCAATTGAATTATTAATAGTATTTGTTTCAATTGCATTTGGTACATTTTTTTAGTTCTTTAAAATTGTAGTGTATGGTTTATTATGTGTGGTTCATTATGTTTTCAATTTCGTATGAATTATGTGTGGTACATAGTTTTTGAATATGAGCTACAGAAATTCACAACATTTGATTGCTAGGAAGGGTCAAACCCTTCTACTATTGTTCATGGTTAAACACTTGTGTCTATGACTACTATATTTTATTAAGCCACTTTCTGGTTCATTATGTGCGTCATATGTAAACTAATGCTTACAATTTTTATTTTGACAAATATATGTTTCTGTTGCTCACTAAGTTTCTGTGGTTCATGATTTTTCAAAGTGGTTCATGCATTTTTCATAGTGGTTCATGCTTTTTTATAGTGGTTCATGAATTTTTTATTACCAATTTAATTTGTATTTGGTTTATGTGTTTCGTTCATGACCTTCATTTATTTGTCGAAATTATACTATTTGGTTCATGAATTTATACTTTTAGTTCATGATTTTACTTTTACGGTTCACATCTGCTATGTATATGTTGCTTAGTTCATTTATTTCCTACAGTTATGTATACGGTTCATAAATTTATCAACTTATATTTGTTTTTGGTTCATTATCTGTTTAATTTGTATTTGGTTAATAAGTTTATCTATTTGGGTTTATCGATTCTTATAATTTCTTGACCTGCAGGAGTCTTACCTGCATATATACATATATATATTAGTTTTGGTTCATGCTTGATGTTTATTGCTACAAGTATGAATCTAGTATTTCAGATGCATTTCAGTTTGTGTTCATATAATAAGTTATTGGTAAAAATTTTTACTTCAAATATGGTTTATAGATATATGGTTTATAGGTATTTGGTTCATAGATTTCTGTTTTTCTCAATTGCACACATTTATGAGGTCGAGTGCATACATTAATGTAATATCCAATTCTGTTTGGTTCATGAATTTTTCATAATAGTTCATAAATTTTTCATAGTGATTCATGAATTTTTCATAATGGTTCATAAATTTTTCATAGTGGTTCGTGAATTTTTCAATATGTATTTAATTTGTGTTTGGTTAATAAGCTTATATGTTTTGTTTATAACCTCATGTAGATATTTGGTTCATATATTTACAGAATTCCAATTAAAATAGAGTATATTTTATTAAAAACTAACTGGTCAATCCCCTTGTAGTACTTATTGTTCACACAATAATGATACCAAACCTCAATCCACAATCTTTTATGAGGAGAGAAAAGAGATCAACTAAGGAGACTTCGCTCTGAACTTTGTAAAAGATATTAAAATATAACAAAATAGGTAAGATAACTTTACAAAATCAATACTGGTATACATAAAATTGGCTGTAGTACGTAACTTTTAATACTTGGTATAGGACTTATAAACTTAGTTTGACACCTCAATGTGGCACATGCTAATTGAATGTGACATATGACTTGTAAAATCTAACAGTTTCTCTCATGAAAACAGGGCCAATTGCGGAATATTTGTAATCAAAGGAGCAGAGGCATTGATGATGAATGTCGGGATAAATGAAGTGATACAAGAAAAAATGACATTCTATCGACAGAAGATGGATGTTGAACTTTATCATTAGACCGATAACAAGAGAATGACATGATACACAATTTTAGTTTTTTAGTTTAACAAGGATTATTGTACTGAATACTTTTAACTGTGAACATATTGAATATTAGACAATTTTCTCGTTGGTTCATATATTTTATATAATGCGATTTGATATAAATCTAAACTATTAATTACTTGCTTCTAGTCATTCACTTTATGAAGTAAATTTGAGTAATTTAAACTATTTACGAATGATAATGTACATTGGAATTTTTTTTTCATGGTATATAATCTTTTGAACTAGGTACATAAGAATTTCTTCATAATTCATACTAACTTCTAATACTATGACAAGATATGTGAACCAAGGCATTATGCTTAAATACCGTAACCCAACTAAGAAATTGTACATAAATTTTTCAATTTCAAATTCGGTATATATGTTTATATACAATCATCAAACTTAAAAAATCATTAATAAAATTTTAAACTAGGTACATTAGATTTTCTTCGTTGTTCATGCTAATATGAAAGTGGTATATAAGTTCTATTTATCTAACGGGATATATAAACCAAGGCATTGAAACAAACTCAACTCAACTCAAAAAATAATACAATTATTTTTCTTCATGGATATTAAGAATTGGAACTCAGTATATATGTTCAAATACCATAATGTATATATAAGTTTGTCATAATGGTTCATATAATTTTGAATACGATATATATGTAAACGATATATAGCTTCGTATACCATGACAAAATTTCAATCTTCCAGGACCAAAAATTCGTATACCTAAAAGTGTGAGAACAGATAGAAACAAACTAACAATATCCAATATCTAAAGTAACCAATTTGGCATATAACTTCATATACCATAACAAAATTTTAATATAGTAAGACAAAAAATTCATGTACATGAAAGTATAAGAATACGTAGAAACAAAATAATAATATCCACTAATTAGAGTAATGAACCTGGTATATAAACTGATAAATATTGACAAAGCTTCCATACATCATGACTAAAAATTTCTGAATCTGGTATATAAACTCATAAACATTGACAAAGCTTCCATATACCATGACCAAAATTCATTGTATAAAATCTCCTAGAAACAAAATAATAATATCCAATATCTCAATATAATAAATCTGAATCTGGTACATAACCATATATACTATGACAAAATGTATATATACCAGGACCAAAATTTCATGTACCAAAATATAGAAAAAAGAAAACCCTTCATTTAATAACAAAACAAACTACAAACTTAATACAATGAGACTATTGATCCTTATAACTTTTCATCCTCTTCGGAACATGTAAATTGGCAGGAGTTGGATTTTGGCAAGTTTTCCGATTGTGGTCAAATTGCTTGCATCAACTGCACTTGACTTACTTCTTCTTCTTCAAATTACCAGCGAAGAGGATTATTTTCCTTTTGGCCCCCAACAACTATGATAACGAATAATAACAGGTATCTTTGCCATACCTAGAAATACATCAAAAATAAATAAGTAAAAAACAACAAGTACACCGGGTACATAAAAAAATAAACTGGGTACTTGAATCAGTAAATAAGGCACATAAGCACATAAACTATATATAACAGAAACATGTTTCAAACTTTTATCAAAATAAGAAAATTTGAAACACCTACAGTAGGTATATAAAATAATAAAATATGTACATCATTCTGTGTACAAGGTTCATAAGTGTATGAACCACAACAAAAAGTATAGAAACCAAAGGCAAAGTACTAAAAATGTTCAACAACACTATACTACAACTAAAAATGCACCACTAACAAAATTACATATACCACAACTAGAAATATACGAAAAAAATAACAAATAATGAGCATGCAATAATCACAAAACATAAATACTATATAACACCTCAAAAATCCTATGTACTACGTCCAAAAATATATGAACAAAAAAAAGAAAATATTTAACATATTCATAAACAAAAAGTAGAGAACAGAAACACCATATACCAGCACAAAAAACACATATACTGTAACAATAAATCTATGAACCAAACTAAAAACAGTGAAATTATTCAACAACAAAAATAAAAAAACAGTAATACCATATATTACCACAAAAAATATATATACCACGATAAAAGATTCATGAACCATAACTAATTACAAAAAATAATTCAAAAATCATAATTCACGATAAAAAATACCATATACCACCTGAAAAATCATATATAGCATAACCAAAAAATTTATAAACCAAACAAGGAAATACCTAACATATTTCATAAACAAAAACTAGAGAAAGGAAAAACTATATACTAACAAAAATATTATATATACCGCGATAAAGAATTCATGAACCGAACTAAAAATCGTGAACATCTTTAGCAACAAAAAAATAACAAACAGTAATATCATATACCACCATAAAAAATATATGAACAAAGACAAAAAATTCATAAACCAGTACCAATTACGAAAAATAATTCAAATATACATAGGAAAACACAAATAATCTTTAATTAATAACAAAAAATAAGATTTTATAAAAAATTAACATCAGTTGCAAAACAAATTAGCAATAAAAATCAAAAGCCCCAAAACAAGACACAATACAATCAAATAAAATCCAAATCAAAGCTCATATCTACAACATATGACATGCACCTCCAAGGATGAAAGAACAAATTCCCCAACGACGCCGCCGGAGAAGAACCTCAAAATACCGGGAAAGTTTGTCGGAAAATCGATCAAAATAAGAGAAAGTTCGTCGGAAAATTAATCAAAATAAGAGAGAGAGAGAGAGAGAGAGAGAGAGAGAGAATGTGAGAGGAAAGGGAACGATCAAAGAGAGAGAGAGCGCGATAGAGAGAGAGAGAGGGGAAGAGAGAGAGAGAGGAGAGAGAACGACAAAGAGAGAGAGAGAGAGAACGAGCGATAAAGAGGAAGAGAGAGAGAGAAAAAGGAAAAAAAAAAAGAACAAATAAGATAAGGCCAAAACTGGAAACTAAAAGATTGATTAACTAAGAGGTTTTTAAATCGTGGACATGTAGCTATAGAATATAAAGCTTGAATATGTACTTAAACAAATTTAAAAATAGGGACATATACCTAAATTTCTCCCAAATTTTCGTTTAGATAACGATCCATTATTTCAGTCTGCGGAATACTTGATATCTTCATCTTTTTGGCCCAAACGGATAAATTCAAAACACATATCCAGTCAACTTACAAGGCGACAAGCTTTGCCAACTTGAATGTAATTGGGAGTCTTTGCACTCTTACTCTGGGAGGGGAAAAAAAAAAAAACAATTCCCCTACAAACTTCGATAATAGACCCAAAAGACCTCTTGAAGTCAATTGCACAGATCCAATTTCATTTTTTTTCCCTTTAGAAATAACCATAGACCCAAGTATTATTATTATTATTATTATTATTCTTTACATTTACATAGACCCGATTTTCGCTTCAATGAACAAGGCAGAATTTTTTTTCCACTTTTTCCCTCGACTCAAATTAGTAATGTATCCTTCCATTATGAAGTTGCACCACTACAACCGGAGTGGAAGATGTAAAGTCGTGTCAGGGTTTGGCTTTAAAAATTTAAAAAAAAAAAATGTGGGCCCATAGTCAAAAGGAAGCTAGCCACATTAGCTCGGGTAATTTCCCATAAATAGCATTTTCTTTTTAATTAGTTAATAAGGGCATTTTCGTCTTTTTACTGTTTAATTTATTATATTGGGCATCATACGGTATAATTTTGCAGTTATTTCAAATGTCAAGTATTATTTTACAAAACTCAAAAGTGATGTTATTTTTAGCAGAAAAAGTAAACCTCAGGGTATTTTACTGTTATTAACCCTTTTCTATATGTATATATATAAAGGCCACTAGCGGTGTCAAAATGAGCGAGCTGGGCTGGCCCGTCTAAGAAAGCGGGCTGGGCCAGCCCGTCTAATAAAGCGAGTTGGGCCGGCCCGCCCAAAATTTTAAAAGTGGAGCCCAATCCAGCCCGTAGGCCTGCCGTGCTCCTAGGCGGGCCAGGGCCGGCCCGTTGTGGGCCCAATTTAAAAAACATATCTAAAAAAAATAATATTATTATTTGTATAATTAGTAAATTTAAAAATAAAATTTATGAAAAAATAAATAATATGTTATGTTCTTTTCCTATTGATAAAAATTTAAAAATAATTAAATAAGCTAAAAGTATATAAGTTGAATAATTGATAAAAAAAAGTTTAAAACAAAAATCTTTAGAAAATTATTTAGAATTAGATTGAAATTTAAAAGTGTGAAAAAAAAAAAGAGTGAATGTGTATTATTTATAAGTATTAGAAAAAGTTTTGTATTTAAATTTATTTAAAAAATTAAAAAATCAAAAAAATTATTTTTAGTGGGCTAGATTGGCAGGTCGGGTTGAGCGCGCTCGCAGGCAAGCTCGGCCCGTTCTAGTGAGGGCAAGGCCGCGGGCCACAGGTCAGCCTATTTTGATACCTTTTAGGGCGACAGTCCAGTAGTTATTCTTTTTTTTACTATCTATAAATATTTTTTTAGCCATTGGATCAAATCTACTATAATTTGAATAGCTAGAAAAAAAATAACAACAAATAGACATTATTTAATAATTTTCTCTCTTTACTTTTTAATGTGAAAAGACGTGCTTAATGAATTTTAATTGAATAAAATAATACATATAGATAGATAAAAAAAGTTACCTGCTAGATTGGTACCCTATATATATATTAGGCCATAATCCAGTAGGTTTTTTTTTTAAACCTATCTATAGGTAATTCTTTTTTAGGGATTAGATCATATTATCTAACGACTACCATAATTTGAGTAATTGAAAAAAAAAAATAAATTAAAATTATTTAATATTTTTCTCTCTCTCCTTTTTATCATGAAAAGACGTACATAATGAATTTTAATTGGGCAAAATAATATCTATAGATAGATAAAAAAAATATCTGTTGGCCCATATATATTATATAGGGAAATTTACACCAAGGGGGCCTATGAAAAAATAAACTCATCCATAAATATTTTCAAAACTAACTCTCCAGTATTATGTTATACATGTAAAATTACTTGAATATCATTTTCTCTAATAAACCCTAAAATATATTTTTCTCTTACAAACTCTAAATTACTACTACCACCACCTATAGCATCCTACCACCACCGCTAGTCCCAATCCCATTCCGACCCTGGCGGCGCTTCTACTTGACTAGAGTCAAACAATTTCGACAGTGGTCGAATATGTTTAGCCACCTTTTCAAGTTGTTTCGATTAATTTTCAATCGGCGACTGAAAAGTTTTGACCTCAATTGAAAATTTTCGACTAGGGTCGAACCGCTGTTCGATTATAGTCAAATAATTCGACTGGAGTCAAGCCACTAGTCGAAAATATTTGACCCACATTCGACCGTAGTCGAACAATCTCGACCACGGTTGAATATGGTTGCCTGCCTTCCCAACGCCACCTCCTTCACTTTTAACTTTTTTAACTTAGTCTAAAATTTTCAACCAAGATGGTGTTGGACGTAATTTTAGAATTTTGAAATTTTCATTAAATAAAAGTCCTAATTTTGTAAATAGTTTTTAGATTATCCTTTTTTTCATCACATATTTTAAATGTTTTATATACACTTCCATTAGGCATGTATAATACTCAACGTGGTTACAACATCCTGATAGAGAATTGAGCAGAGAAATTAAGTATGAGCAAATCACTAGGCTGCTTGTGATATAGTATGTACTGTAGCTAAGTACTCAAGTTAGTACACATAATTAAGTAGTGCATATATATTTGTAAACATTATTTTGAGATGTGACAAAAAATTTTATAATTAGTCACTCACTAAAATATTAAGTCATAAAAATATGATAATTATACAATACAGAGAGTCAATAAAAAACTATAATGTGCTAAAATTATATTGAATGAAAGAGGCCTTTGACATCTCAAAACTTGTGTCAATATCTTATTAAGACTTTACAAACTAAGTTCGAAGATGTAACGAGCTTTTACTAGAGGAACTTTCTTAAGATCAAATATGTTGACAAGTGTCTAGCATATGCCACCACACTCATTTACGTGTCAAGGCCACGTTAAATAATTGAACAATATTATGGGACACTAGTGGTGCCTAGTACTGCAATGACGTGTCTGTCTGTCATTAGATGATTATAATTAATAAACTGTGTCTCATATGAGCCTCATCTGAATTATAATTATAATTCACTAAATGATAGATTGACATATTATGTGCTAGTACCACATGATACCCCAATAGCATCCTTCTAAATAATTGATGGAGATGGGATAAATAGCATCCTTCTAAATAATTGAGGGAGATGGGATGAGTATCGCTTAAGAAGTCAGTTAAGACTTCTTCTTGTATCGCCTACACAAAGGCCTACTACAGTTTTGTTAAAGGATACAATTAAATATTACGTTACTATTTTACCTATCCCCCTCTCATGTTATATTCCTCTCACCGCTTGGATCCCCATTAATTCCTTTTCTTTCTTCTGATTGTAATAAATTCTTTCCAATTTTTTTTTCCTGAATTATGATATAATTGATACCATTTCATACAATTAAAATCTATACAAATGATATTCGATCAATTTGATTGAAAAAATCCAGTCGAAAATGTAAAATCGACTTTTGAGTTTGATAAAAGTACATACAAATGATATTCCAATTTCCAATCAATTTTAATACTGAATAATGGCATGTGTTTTCACAAAAATAAAAATAAAAAAATAAAATACATTCTAACCACCAATCTTGATCAATAACTTGGAAATACGGTTATGCTCACTACAAAAAAAAAAAAAAAAAAAAGCCTTTTGGTTACAAAAAATTCGGTAGTTGAAAGCATATTTTTAATAGTTAATAACAGCTTTGCTACCAAAAATTTTGGTAGCTGGCTACAACCCGGTAGCAGAAAATCTCTGGCTACCGGAGAAAAAAAAAAAAACAATTGGTAGCTAAAACCTTTCACTTTTCAACTACCTACTAGCAATATATGGTAGCAAAAAAATCTTAAATTTAATTGCAAATAGAACAAATTTTTGTGTCCAAAACAAATATATTGGTTCCAAAATTTAGTAGCAAAATATCTTAAAATTGGTAGCAAATAAAATGGTGTCAGTACTTCCAAATCGAACATTAGCTACAAGATGCTAAAATAAAATATAAATAATTAAATCCTACTTTTATGTTTGTATAACTATTTTTTCTTATTTCTCAAATTAATAACTTGTAATTATTGAAATATTCCAATACATAAAACTTTTACAAGAGTTCAATAAATATTTACACATACTAGATGATTAGATCAAGTTGTGTTCAAAAGAAGGGGGAAAAAAATTACATCGTAGATTTGCTTTTTGGTGGATTGATTTTTTTTCCCCTATAACAAAAGCTAGGAGACTAGTGTTGACGTGAGAAAGACGTGTCCCATCACCACCATTAACTCATTTTACCAAGCATTTAATGCTTTGAATGAAAGTCATATGATGGCTATATACACAAGGCTGTGTGAGATATTTTTGGACACGGCAAATCAATTTACAAACGTGTAGATTAATTTGGAAAGCCGTGTATAGATATTGACGGGGGTTGGTGAAATTTAAGCCTATAAATATAGACTTGTTCTTCTCATTCTATTATCCCATTAAGAGTGAAATACACAAAGTGTAAAGTGGGAGTAAAAATTGAGAGTTTTTATTCTTGAGAGTTAGAGAAAAATATAGTTTTTTTCTCTTGGGTGTATTCGGGGTCTGGGGTGTGAGTTGAAAGTGTTGAGTGTAAATACTTATAAAGGTTCCTTTTCTCCCAATAGTGAAAATCAGTAGCAGCTCCGTGGATGTAGCCAATTTGATGAACCATGCTAATTTTTTGTGTCCTGTTTAATTTATTTCGGCATTATTTTTCATATTTATTTTATCGCTTCTACTATTGTGTGTCTATTGGAGAGGTTATTCCCTAACAACTGGTATCAGAGCCAGGTTCGATATTTTAGTGGGAGCGATGGCCAGAGGTGAAGGATCAGGACCCAGAATTGACAAATTCGACGGTACAGACTTCTCATACTGGAGATTGCAGATCAATGATTATCTGCATAGTAAAAAGTTACATCAGCCTCCATCAGGTAAGAAACCCGAGAAGATGGAGAATGACGACTGGGAACTCCTTGATTGACAGGTGTTAGGCGTAATCCGATTAACGCTAACAAAGAACGTTGCTCATAATGTGGCGGAGGCAAAAACCATAGCAGAGATGATGAGTATTCTATCAGAGATGTATGAGAAGCCATCGGTAAATAACAACGTACATTTGATGAAGAAGTTGTTTTACTTAAAAATGGGAGAAGGTACTTCAGTTGCAACTCATATCAATGAGTTCAACACAATCGTTTCTCAGTTAACGTCCGTCGAAATTAACTTCGACGATAAAGTTCGTGCTCTAATTCTTCTAGCGTCTCTACCAACCAGCTGGGAACTAATGAGGGCTGCGGTTAGCAATTCAATTGGCAAAGAAAAGCTACAATTCAATGATGTTAGAGACCGAATTTTGGCGGAAGAAGTTCGTAGAATTGATTCGGGTGAAGGCTCATCATCGAGTTCTGCCCTAAATCTCGAGAACAGGGGCAGAAGCAGCGAGAAGAATTCTAACCGGGGTCGTGGTAGATCCAAGTCAAGGAATTGTAGAGACAAGTCCAGATCCGGAAGAAGACCAAAATGCTGGAATTGTGGCAAGACTGGCCACATAAAAAAGAATTGCAGAGTACCAAGGAGAGACGATAGTAGAAATGATGCGAATACCGTGACTGATGAGGTACAAGACACTTTACTATTATCTGTAGATAATCCAATTGACTCTTGGGTCTTAGACACTGGAGCTTCGTTTCATACCACTGCACACCGTGATGTATTAGAGAATTATGTCGCTGGTAATTACGGAAAGGTTTATCCAGTCGATGGAGAACCTTTAGATATTATTGGTATGGGTGATATCCGTCTGAAGATGTGAAACGGATCGGTGTGGAAAATCCAGAAAGTAAGGCATGTACCGAGATTGATGTGGAACCTTATATCAGTAGGAGCTTGATGAGGAAGGACACAATATGAAATTCACTGGTGGCTCGTGGAAAGTTAGCAAAGGAGCCATGGTTGTTGCTCGAGGAAACAAAACTGGAACTCTTTATATAACTTCCAGTTGCAGAGATACTTTGGCGACCATCGATGCTGAAGTTAATTCAAGTCTATGGCACTGTAGACTTGGACATATGAGCGAGAAGGGAATGAAGGTAATGCTGTCAAAAAGAAAGTTACCAGAGCTAAAGTCAGTTGAGTATAACTTGTGCGAAAGCTATATCTTTGGCAAGCAGAAGAGGGTGAGTTTTTCGAAAAGTGGAAGAGAACCGAAAGCAGCAAAATTAGAGTTTGTTCATACAGACGTGTGGGATCCATCTCCTGTGACATCCCTTGGAGGCTCAAGATACTATGTCACTTTCATTGACGATTCGAGCAGAAAGGTATGGGTTTATTTCCTAAAAAATAAATCTGATGTTTATGATACCTTTAAAAAGTAGAAGGCCATGGTTGAAAATGAGACTAATCTGAAAGTGAAATGCTTGCAGTCTGACAATGGGAGAGAATATGATGATGATAATTTCAAGAAATATTGTGCTGTTAATAGGATCAAGTTCGAGAAAACCATTCCAGGGAAACCTCAATAGAATGGTGTTGCTGAAAGAATGAACAGAACCCTGAATGAACGTGCAAGGAGCATGAGATTGCATGCAGGATTACCAAAGACATTCTGGGCCGATGCAGTTAACACCGCTGCATATTTTATCAACAGAGGGCCGTCAATACCATTGGATTGCAGAATACCAGAGGAGGTCTGGAGCGGTAAAGATGTAAACCTTTCTTTCTTGAAAGTATTTGGTTGTTTATCTTATGTTCATATAAATCCTGCCAATAGAAATAAACTTGATCCCAAGTCTAAAAAATGTTTCTTTATTTATTATGGTGATGCTGAGTTTGATTATCGTTTCTGGGATGACCAAAATCGGAAGATCATCAGAAGCAGGGATGTCATATTCAATGAGGAAGTGATGTACAAGGACAGATTGGGCACTGGAGCTGATAGTGTATGTCCTGAAGTAAAAAAAAGCTAGGGTAATACCATTGAATGATATCCCAGTAGATGGCCAAAAAGATCAAGAAGCTGTAGTACCAGCAGCAGACCCACAGACCCCAGTGGGTGAACTCAGAAGATCTTCCAGAATAATTCGACCTCCTCAGAGATATTCTTCGGCACTGCATTACATTCTTTTGACTGATAAAGGTGAGCCAGAGAGTTATGAAGAAGCGGTGCAGAATGATAAGTCAATCAAGTGGGAGTTAGCCATGAAAGATGAGATGGAGTCACTGGCGTCCAATCAGACATAGGAACTGGCCAAACTACCAGAAGGAAAGAAGGCGTTACACAACAAGTGGGTGTACCGAATAAAAGAAAAATATGATGATAGCAAGCGGTACAAAGCAAGACTTGTTGTCAAAGGCTTTCAACAGAAGGAAGGCATCGACTACACTAAGATTTATTCTCTAGTGGTTAAATTGACCACTATCAGAACAGTACTTGGGTTAGTAGCTAAAGAAGACTTGCATCTAGAGCAATTAGATGTCAAGATGGCATTTCTTCATAGCGACCTGGAGGAAAAAATTTACATGAAGTAGCCACAAGGTTTTGAAGTACAAGGGAAAGAGAATGGTGTGCAAACTTCAAAAGAGCCTGTATGGCCTGAAACAGGCTCCAAGACAGTGGTACAAGAAGTTCGATGCGTTTATGAGTACCAATGATTACTTGTGGTGCCAGACAGATCACTGCTGTTATGTGAAGAGGTTTGACAATTCTTATATTATTCTACTTCTGTATGTAGATGATATGTTGATTGCTGGAGCTAATATGGAAGAAATTGATAAGCTCAAGAAAGAATTGTCAATGGAGTTTTCTATGAAAGATTTGGGAGCTGCAAAGCAAATCCTTGGGATGCGGATTTCTAGAGACAAGGTGAATGGAAGTTTAAAGCTATCTCAGGAGGAGTATGTGAAGAAAGTACTTAGCAGATTCAACATAGATAATGCAAAGCCTGTAAGTACTCCTTTGGCTAGTCACTTCAAACTAACTAAGGAGCAATCACCCTCAACAGAACAAGAGCGGACTCACATGGCCAAGGTACCTTATTCTTCTGCTATCGGCAGTCTTATGTATGCCGTGGTATGTACAAGACCAGATATAGCATATGCAGTGGGAGTTGTGAGCCGATATATGAGCAATCCAGAAAAATAACACTGGAAAGCGGTGAAGTGGATTCTCAGGTACGTGAGAGGTACCAGTAACATGGTCCTGTGCTTCAGAAAATCAAATTTGGGTTTACAAGGCTATGTGGATGCTGACATGGTTGGTGATATTGAGGGCAGAAAAAGTACTACTGGATATGTATTCACATTAGGTGGTACAACAGTTAGCTGGGTCTCAAAGCTACAAAAGATTGTCGTTTTATCCACTACTGAAGCAGAGTATGTTGCTGTGACAGAAGCAAGCAAGGAGTTGATATGATTGCAGAGTTTCTTAGAGGAACTGGGTCAGAATTATGGGAAGAGCACTTTGTATTGTGACAGTCAAAGTGCTATTCATCTGGTGAAGTACCCTATTTATCATGCTCGGACAAAGCATATACAGGTTCGGTATCACTTCATATGCTCAGCTTTAGAAGATGGAGTCTTGGTGCTAGAGAAGATTCCAGGACGCAAGAATCCAGCTGATATGTTAACAAAGACGGTGACCATTGACAAACTGAAGCTATGTTCAGCTTCAGTTAGCTTGCAAGTATGAAGAAAAGAAGATGAGCTGCTGCATTGATTGAGTGTGAAGACATAATTGAAATTAGTCTTCAAGTGGGAGATTGTTGACGTGGGAAAGACGTGTCCCATCACTACCATTAACTCATTTTACCAAGCATTTAATGCTTTGAATGAAATCCATATGATGGCTATATACACAAGGCTGTGTGAGATGTTTTTGGACACGGCAAATCAATTTACAACCGTGTAGATTAATTTGGAAAGCCGTGTATGGATATTGATGGGAGTTGGTGAAATTTAAGCCTATAAATATAGACTTGTTCTTCTCATTATATTATCCCATTAAGAGTGAAATACACAAAGTGTAAAGTGAGAGTAAAAATTGAGAGTTTTTATTCTTGAGAGTTAGAGAAAAATACAGTTTTTTTTCTCTTAGGTGTATTCGGGGTCTGGGGTGTGAGTTGAGAGTGTTGAGTATAAATACTTGTAAAGGTTCCTTTTCTCCCAATAGTGAAAATCAGCAGCAGCTCCGTGGACGTAGCCAATTTGGTGAACTACGCTAATTTTGTGTGTCCTGTTTAATTTATTTCGGCATTATTTTTCACATTTATTTTATCGCTTCTACTATTGTGTATCTATTGGGGAGGTTAAACCCTAACAACTAGAAAGTTCAAGTTTGGCATCAAACAAAGCCTACAGAAAACTTATATACATCCAACTATTCTTACAAATGAAGGAGCATTTTGTAATGTTTCTTGTCATTCTCTCCAAGTTTATCCCAAATTTCTTGCATTACCACACGAAATTTTGCAGACATCCAACTATTCTTACAAAGGAAGGAGCATTTTGTAATGATTCTCGTCATTCACTTTAATCTTATCCCAAATTTCCTGCATTACAACATGAAATTTTGCAGATACAAGTACCACAGGTGGTTTAGAGGGGGGAAAAAAGTACATAAGAAAAATATATATTAGCTAGATCATATTCTTTACAATTTATTGAAATATTTCCTCCCACTCCACCTTAGAACTCTTCCAACTCGATCAACTCCCTTCCAACTCCTTCCTCAATCCATACTCGTAGTATAACCTATAAGCAATAACAATAATACTCAGTATTGATATGGCCAAACCTTAAAAAATGCAATTGATAGGACAAAGCCAATAAATTAGACTCATTTCTCAAGGATATTAATTAGTGATTCACAACAATACCGTCTCTTTTTTGGCCTATTATTTGTTGTTCAACGAGTAAATATTTATAGGAACCTGACCAAGATCAAAGAAATACCAAAACTTTGTCAAATGCACAGTCAAAGAAACTAACTTAATAAGGTACACACATCATAAACATTTAGGAATAATTACATAATACACACCTTGATTGCTTCGAAAGAACGGGATTTGTATTAACTTACAAACCTTTATTTCCTTCAATAACATAAATTGACTTATCTTATAAGATAAGATAACAGAAATTGACAAGACACTGAACGTTATATGGCTCATATATAAAAGCAAATTCACAGTAATTTGCATAACAATACGAGGGATGAAACTAACTAGAGATCAAAATTCAAAAGACTATGAATCACTATAATTTATCAGACCATCTGAAAGAACCAAAACGTAAAAAATTAAAGCCAAGAACTAACTTTTTAAGGGTTCCTTCAAATAGTTTGCCATATGACAAAATTATGCGTAAGGGGTTTAATTAGAGGAACAAACAAACGAAATGAAAAGGAAATGAAGTATTCTAAGATAGAAAATGATAAGGTTGAAGATAAATTCTCAAACTAGCAAGCTAGCTAGTTATATGAATGTGCGCAAGCGGGTTGCGTTGCGCTCATCATGAATATAAATTGAATTCCATACCTTGGAACAAAATAAACAACTAGCGAGCAATGGCAGTGGCAGTAACAGTTTTATCTAAGTACAAATCCATTAATACAATTACAAAAGATATTGCAAAACAATTCAGATATGGGCCACAATCCAGTAGCTATTTTTTTTTTATCATGCACATATTTTTATATTAAAAAATAAGAGAGAGAAAAAGCATTAATGATGCACGTCTTTTCATGCACCTTATAATACGGTTAAAAAAAATACTTAACACGTAGGTAAAAAAAAAAAAAAATAGCTACTGGATTGACAACTTTTTTTTTTGGCTGGATTGACAACTTTTTTTTTTGGTTGATAATAGAAAGGGCGAATGAGATCCACTGGTTTGGTAACCTATATATATATAAGTTATATCTTTCAATGGCAGTTATCTGAGTTAAAATCAAGAACATTTCGAACGATATTCAGATATGGTCAATACATATGACCTCTTGTATGACCAAGAGTCTCCAAAACAAGCACCGCATGGACCAAAAGCATCCACAAGCACTTACCTCCTTCATCATTCAAAACAATATTAGTGCCAGGAACTCTATCCCTGTCTATTGCAGAGCGAATCACTTAATATATACCTTCACAAAACTTATCATCACAGCAAATTTGGACTAGATAGTAAATAGCTTAAAGAAAATTTGTGTGTCAAAGTTCTAACCTCAATGCAAATGGAAATATCGTACTTTTGGATCCAATACTAAATGTAAGCATAATATGTGAATATTGCACTGAAAAAGAGAACCAAAAAAGCAATGAACTATAGGAAAAAAAAAGTAATGGAAAATAAATCAGATCTACAGAAAGCTAGTATTGACAAAAGTTGCATCTGTTTTGCTCTGTTATATATATGTTGTACAAAGGACTTCTTGTTGCCGATGAAGATGTATGGCGAGACTCTTTCTTGTATTACAAAATTTCATTTTACATGATTGGTTTAATTGGTGACTAATATTATTCAAATCCAGAATATTATGATTGGACCGGAAAAAGGAAGCTAAAATTATGATATTGGGAGGTCCAACTCTCCAACAAATGTAAATTTAAGAAAATTGAAACACCTAAAAGAGAATAATATTAACAATCATAAAACACACACTTAAGCTACAAGAAGTAGAAGCAACAAAGTTCTATGACCCTTCTACGCTACACCAAACCATGTGAATGGTTGCAGAACTCCAGCTCTTTTTTCTACCATAAATTGTTATGTCACATTTTTTTGTTTAGTGATCACTGTACACTATAACGGCAAACATGACACAACCCATAATATTGGATACATTGCAAAGGATAATACATCCTAAAAATTGCTTTTCTCACAAGCTCAAATGCTGGGAACCCTAACCTATGCATTGGAATTATGTTTATGAAAATTTTAAAATGAAACAAGAGAAGAAAAAAAAGTTCAAAAAATAAAGCAAGAGTCCAATCAAAATATCATTTACGAAGGGTATACTCAGCTATTCAACTAAACCAAAATATAGACCACAAAAAATATCATTGACGATGTAATATCATTAACGTCGTTTTGCATATTTATGCAACCAAAGAATTTAATAGCAAAACATTTTCATAAAACTGCTAAAACTTTCCTAGAAGATATTTTTTAATTTAGGCTACCAAATAATTATTAGCAGAAAGACTATATTTGCTACTTGCTAGTAACAACTTCTGGTAGCCAATAACCTATTAGTGAAATTTGGCGCTAATTTTTTGCTACCAAAAATTATTTCAGTAGGAAAAAATGTTAATTAGCTACCACACTTTTTAGTGGTAGAAATATTTGGCCCTTGCTTGTGTTGATTTTGTGACCAAAACTTTTTACTACTAACTATTAGTTGGAAAAAGTGACTTATTGCTAACAAATATTTTTTGGTAGCTGAAAGTTTGGTATTAGTTGGAAAAAGTGACTTATTGCTAACAAATATTTTTCGGTAGCTGAAAGTTTGGTATTATTTGGAAAAAGTGACTTTTTGCTACCGAATATTTTTCGGTAGCCGAAAATTTGGTAGCTAAAAATTGTGATTATATGACCACAAGCTTGTAGCTCGTGTGGAAAAACTCCTTTGTTAGGAGTATGAGGTATGGGGATCGAACCCCACCCTCCTCTCCCTCCCCGTATTTAATCTAACAATGTATCAGGAAAAAAATAGTGATCATACGCACTATGAATTAGAACAATAAATAATAAGTTAAGGTGAATTTGATATTGCAATCAGCTTAACTATATATCTCTAATCTCTCTAACTAAAGTCTAAAGCCCCTTTGTATTTTTACGTTTTTTATATGATATTATAACACTTAAAAGGTTTATTGATTTATTTTAGAAATTGACTAATAATTGCATTTATCCTGGAATGCAATATCAAATTAACGCTTCATAAAAAAAAACTCTAGCCTCTCTCTACTTGCATTTCCTCCTAACAAAAAAGTCAGTGCCGCCTCGCTTAGAGGCCGGAGAGGGGTTTTCTTTACTCCTTCTCTGGCCTCTTCTCCTTACCCTCTTCTTTCTCATCCTCTTTGCTTCTTTTTTCTTTTTTTTTTTTTCTTTTTCTTTTTCAGTTTTAATAAGTCCAGATCTAGATCTAGTTTATAGTACCACCTTTTGTGTGGATTTTAGTCTGGTCCAGATCTTAAATATGACATTTTTTCTCAGATCTAGATCTGTTTAGTGGCTAATTTTATTTTGTTTTCTTTTCCATGGGCATGGATTTCAATTGGTGCTGGCCTCATATAGTCTGCATGGATTTCAATTGGTGCTGGCCTCATATAGTCTACTCTGCCAAGAATGCAGTCAGGAACAAGTGTTGAAGGTAATAGATTGCAAGTGGTCCTTGTTATCTCTTTCTCTTGAAAAATTAGGATAACCCACAATCCGCCAAGAATGCAGTCAGGAACAAGTGTTGAAAGTAATAGATTGCAAGTGGTCCTTGTTATCTCTTTCTTTTGAAAAATTAGGATAACCCACACATTTGTTCGTAGTTGTGTTTGTGATTCATTTTTCGTCTTCTTTCTTTGAGAAGTTTGAAATTGTAATCCTTATGCTTATATTGTAATTTGAAACTTTTGCTTTAATTAATGATATTCCCTGAGCCTGTTTTTATCCAAAAAAAAATTAACACTTTATAATTCTCCTCCTATTAACTAAGACTACCTAGTATAGCAGCAAGAATGGTCGATCCCACAAAGATTGGGTATTAAATTATTGTTAAGCACAGAAATTATTATAACCTAAATTTATATAGGCATCCAAACTAAATGAATTTAAAAACAAATAAATAAAAAGAAAAATAAAAAGAAATACGTAAATAAAATATGGATAAAACTATGTACTAAAGTACTAGGGACTTAATTTCTCCTAATTACTCCTAAGTTCGTCAAATTAAGTAATTACTAGCTTAATTCTACTCAATTTACTAATCAAGGGACCTAATATAACCTCATTACCTCTCTCGACTATCAAATGAGATAATATGCAAAAATAACCAAAGTTGATATCTCTATCTAACCCGTTTATTTAAGCAGTACTCATTAAATTTAGCTTTTAAGAACTTCTTAATTTGATTATCTAAGTGTTGATCTCCTCTCGGTCTCACAATAACCTAAACTATACTTTACAATTCCAGATTATAAAATTAAACTCTCTTGAGTATCAAAATCACAACATAAGTTCAACTAATTTATTAGCCATATAAATTAGAAGCAATAAGCAAAGAGAAATATAACTGAATTGAATATAGAATTTAGGCCAATAATTTACAAAATATTCAAAATAGAGTATTAAAAGGGTACATCAAATCCTAAGATAGAGAATCAATCCAAGCATAGTAGAATCTATGGCTAATCTCATCAAGAAATTCATAATTCCAAACAAAATATATAATATGCTCAATACAAATTTCAATAGAGATTAGGGTAGAGAGAAAGGAAAAGAAAAACTCTTATGCGGATGGGCTTCAAGCCTTTAAATCTTTAAGAAACTCTCTAAAATCTTCTTTAAGAATTCTCCAACTTTAAACTTTATCTCTCTATGAATTATGTATCTTTTTTGTGTTTTTCTCTCTATTTCTCCATATTTAGAGTTTGCGGCTTAACTCGGTATATATAAAGCTCCAAAAATAGGTGAATCTTAGTCATTAGATCGAGCAAAATAAGAAAAACTCGTGAAAATAGGTGTTGCCGATAGACCGATCACCACCGAGCTATTGATGGAGATAGAATGCCTAGGAGCTCCTGGTAGAGCACTGAGGCACTCTACTTGTTGGAACTTTGTTCTTTTTCTCTCTTTTCAGTGTCATTTACGCGTTCTTCCATCGGCCTTCCTCGTTCAGACCCGACTTGATCCAAGGTGCTCCGAAACTTCCATTTTTGCCACCATTTCACCTTAATTCTCATTTGTTCATGAAATCTACAAGAACACATTAAATTACAAATTAAACTAAAAAAAGTGCTGAAAACCCATAAATATTTGAACTTAGAAGATATTTGATTTATCTGTAAATAACCGACTCATTATTGGCATATAAGTTAACTAACATATCCTTGGTCGTATTACATTAAATTGCTGAAATAAAAGATAATATTTTTTTTTTTGAAAGGATAAAATATAATGTTTTAACTTGATCATGTTATAATCAAAGTGGATCAAAATTATGTGGGAACAATGGTTGTTCAATGGAGAATAACTTTGATAATGTTGTTCATCACGTCAAATTGTTATTGTTTAAAGAGAAAAAAAAAATGACTTTTACTAAAATAAAAGATAATATTTTAACTTGATAATGTTACAATCAAAGCAAAATTATGTGGGAACAATGGTTATTCAATAGAAAACAACTTTGACAATGTTGTCCATCACGTCAAATTGTTATTGTTTAAAGATAAAAACAATGACTTTTGCTAAAATAAAAGATAATGTTTTAACTTGACAATGTTATAATCAAAGTGGATCAAAATTATGTAGGAACAATGGTTGTTCAATGGAGAACAACCTTGACAATGTCACTCATCGTGTCAAATTGTTATTGTTTAAAGAGAAAAATAATGACTTTTATTTCATTTATATATTGAACATATATGTTGTTTAGATCTACATAGATACAGATGAATAACACTAAGACGTAATAAATATATATATATATGGGCACCAATCCAGCAAGTATTTTTTTTTACCTATCTATAGGTATTATTTTGCCCTAAACCCTAAAATTCATCACCCACATCTTTTCATGTAAAAAGTATAGGAAAAAAAGTATTAATTAATGTATATTTATTTCTTTCCAACTAATCAAATCATGGTAGCTTTAGATGATGATTCAATAGCTAAAAAATACATATAGATAGGTAAAAAAAATACCTACTAGATTATGACCCTACATATATATATATATTGGTATTAAAATAAACTCTGTGTTTTCCACCTCATCTTACTTAGACTAGAAAAAATAGATGGTAGTAATTAGTGAAATATTGAAATATCATAATTCATATAGTATATGACAATCTAATCTTGTAATAGAAAAACAAAAAAAAAAATTCACGTACTTGAATTTCAAATTATCATGTGCTATATTCAATAAGATATTTTTATCAATTAGGAGATAAGAAAGGCTTAACATGATTGGTAACCATACCTATCTCTAATGTTGAGGTTTAGATATCAATTCCCTATCCCAATATCAAAAAAGAAAAGAAGTTAATCTACAAAGAGATTTTTATCAATTAAAATGTGTATGGGTTTATTTTTCAAGAAAAAAAATACGAGAAGTTAATTTTTATTTTACAAGGCACTTGTGATTGTTAAGTAAGTATTTTTTAAAATTTAAAGATAAATAACTGTTATTTATTTTTGGCTTTTGATGAGTAATAATAATATTATTCATTTTTTAAATTTAAAAGCGCAAAAGTGAAAGTTTTTAATCAAACAAAACTTTGCCTTTTTGAATTTAAATGTACTATTTAAAAAAAAAAAAAAACTAGTAGGATACGTACCGGGTCCAACTTCCAATATCATCTTGGGAAGGAATGGGGTTGCCAGAATGGTATCTCTCCCTGGGTATCACTACAGGAGCTTTCAACCCCGCTAATAGGAATGTTCACTGAGGGCTCTTTGAGATGAGCCTTACCGCCCTTGGGAGATAGAGCTCATCGCCCTAACCCACCGAATATAATTACTAGTAAAGATTGCATAGGGTGTGGTCCTGAGTACTCTACATTGGGTATTTGGGCTGACAAGAATAAGCTATCATATTTAAAACCCGAAAAAGGCTACCTAATACTCGAACCTTGACCACAATTATTCACATATCAATCCTTACCACCGGATCACTCCACTCAGTGGTAGGCCATCTTAGCTTTAAGCTAACATAAAAACAACAATATATCATACATGCGAAAAACCACATTGATAAGTCTATTTCCTTCTATATGTAATCAATCAACATGCTAATAGCATAAGATGATATGAGAATGCAGTGATGGAGCCAAGAATTATTTTTAGGGAGGCATACACTAAAAAAATTTTAGCTAATTTTAAAACATATTATTTAACATAAACTAATATAGAACTAAAAAGGATATGTAAAGTGAGTCCAAAGAAAAATTATCCAAAGTAGGGGCAAAACTAAGTATTTTGAAATAATATGAATAAAGTTCAAACAAATCAAAAAATAAGTGGTCATATAAGGGGCATTATTGAATTTTTCTTATAAAATAAGGAGCAAAAACAATAACTATAAAAATTTAGGATAGGGGAAAATAAATGATAAAATTGAATTTTTCAAATAAAAAAGGGGTAAAAAATGCAATTTTTAAGAAAGTGAGGAGGGCCGCCTATGCTGGCTCCGTGGTTGTGAGAATGTGCTATTACTAACCTTGTACCTTGTTGAATATCAATTGCCTTTAGTCCAATCGCATTGTATCCTAGATTAGAATAGTATAAGAACATGTGTTAAAGTATCCTATTTTATTAGGGATAGGTAGAAAATTTGACAATCTAACTATCTCGATGAATTAATAACCTGAATAACTTGATCATTCAATATTTGGCAGGATTTTGTGTCAATTCCAATCCGTCCAATACAACCCAATCTGAGCAAACAAGATAATACTTAGTATTTAATTTATTATCTTAGATATATAATTATAAGAGGAGTTTTAGCGTAAGAGGGGCAAAAACCCTCCTACATATAGGAGGATATTTTATTTCTAATTGGACGGCTTATAACAAATCTAATTTTGAAAAAAATAATTCTATAACATGCTCATTATCACATAATAATATATCACATTTAGGATTTGTTAAAAAAAAAAAAGATTTGTCCAGAAAAAAAAATGCATGATATCTTAAAAAATTACATACGATCTGATTCCAAAAAAGAAAAATCGATCTTGGAATCATTCTTCCTACAATCTTTCATCCTCTCTCCTCTGCATTTCTCCACATACTCTTTCTCATCCGTGAATTCCAGAATCATTAATCTCTTTTTTTGGATAGTGAGATTGACGATTTTGAAATCGAAAAAGAAAAAAGTTCAAAAACATTATATAGCAGAATTTCAAGGATTTAAATACGAGAGAAACTTACCGAATGATTCAAAGATCGAGTCTTTTTTTTTGTGGAGTGAGATCGTGCCCCATTTTTCCCGGTTCTTTTGAGTAGATCATGAATTTTTTTTTTAAAGTGAGTGAATTTTTTCAAAAGAAAGCGTGCATTTTTTTTTTGGCTTATCAGTTTTTTGTTTTAAACAAATGCTAAAAAATGGGAAGAATATGAGATATATTATTATGTGGTAATTAGCACGTTATACAATTTTGTTATCAAAATTAGATTTTTTATAAGCTTTCCAATTAAAAAAGAAATCCCTCCTACATGTGGGAGGATTTTTTACCCTCCTGTACTGAAATTTCTCTATAATTATATCCTTACAATCAACAATAAAAAAATTATAAGATAAGTTTTAACTCAAAATCTAAATAGCTTTATCTTCCTAGTTTAACTTAAAGCTAAATGGATAAGCTTTCAAATCCCAATCCCTACAATTGTTGCCTTTTGACCCTTTCTTTTTTTTAAAAAAAAAAAACACACATAAACTTATTCGGGTTAACCTAACCACAAAACTTTGGGCGGCCTAAGATTGAAATTTTAATTCATTAGATGGGTTTCGAGTTAAAAAAATACAACCCGAAATTCATTTGGTCGATATGGATGAGCTGTGTAACTTACCTAGCCCAACCAATGCTCACTTCTACATTCTTTTCTTTTTATAAAGGGCTCACTCCTACATTCTAGAATAGTAAAAGAACATGCTGAATGTATGAACATTGAAGTGCTGAACCATTACTATCAGATGCAACTATTTGTGTGTCTAATTTTTTAATTTATTTTTTGTCTAATCACATGTTAGAATTGAACAAAATTTTTACATAGGTTTGTGTCACTTAAATCCCTGAATTTGTTAAGTAGTGATCATTTGACCTTTGAATCAAATAAATGTTCAAAAATCTTTCTGAATTAATCAATCTGTGACAATGACATCATTTTTATCTAAAATCTCATTGAATTCTACCATGTAAAAGCCTAGAAACTTGCCGCAAATTTCAACTGGAACTCAATTTTTCAATACACTCCTCTGTACGATCCATCACGTGCTTTTTTTTCCATCCATCCTTCAACAAGTGTTAACAATTTTTAAAAAAAAAAAAAGATATTATTATCACAAATTAGTTAATTCAAAGAGATTTTTGAACATATATTTAATTTAGGAATCTTTAGTGCTCCAAACCCTATTTACTTTGTAGTGCTTACCGTGGTGAAATTTTGAAAATTAGAAAAAAAAAAAAAAAATTGTAAAATATGGTGGGATATGTTTTTTCGTAGATCCAGGTTTTTATTAGAAAAGTGCTAATTTTTGAAAAAGATTTAGAAAAATATCATTTTTTAAATAATAATTAGTAACCGATAACCAGTTTCCAGAAACTAGTAACTACTAACTAAATGTATTTATAACTGGTATATAACTGATAACCGGTAATCAATTTTTAGAAACTGGTAACTAATAACCATTTTAGAAATGGTACTTTTCCAAAACAATTGTCAAAGTGATATTTTCTAACAAATAACTGTATGGAAATTAGAGGAGAAAAAAAAGAGAAATTTAGGTAGATGACCAATATTTTAAATTCGATTAAGTAGATGTCCACTTTTTAAATTTTATAACTATATTTTTACACTTGGTAGATAAACATATCTATCAATTTCGGTTACTATACTGAGTATATAATTTTTTGTACTTGGTATATAAAATTTTATACTTGGTATATAAACATATATACCGGGTATTTTGCTATAACATTTGACAAAAGGATATTTACGTAAATTGGGCCCAAAATTTGGTCATATTTCTATAAGCTCCCAAAAAAAACCTTACCTTTGTATTTTTGTAATTCTTTTGGGTTTTTACTGGTAAAAGTGTTAGAAACCCATGAAATTCTGGACCATGGGCATTTTGGGAAAGCACGCCCACAACTCAGGACCAAGTCCAACCAGTACTGTTTGGACAACTTCTAAACCACTAATATCAATGGGCTGGGAGGTAGGCAAACCTCAACAACATTCGGAGGCGCAGTCCAATGTTATAGTCGGCATTTTGGACCTGGGTAGGAATAATTTGGGCCCAAATGATTTTTTTATGGACTTCTCAGCGAAATGACTGAATTTTATGTTTTAAGTTTAAGAAAGAGGAAATTTGATTTTTTATTGTAATTTTTCAAGAAAATGGAAAAATCCCGCATATTGAATTTTATGAAAAATCCCGCATATTGAATTTTATGAAAAATCCCGAATATTGAATTTTATGAAAAATTCCGGATTTGGATTAGAAAAATATCATTTTTAAAAGTATTTAGAAAAATACTACATTTTAGTAATTGATTAGATACTTGAAGTAACCGGTCAAGTTAATTTAAGTAACTATATTAGTTACCCTAAGTAATCCAACTTGTTATCTCGAGTACTATTGAAAAATACCTATTTTAAAGAAAAAAATCTTTTTCTAAATATTTATTAAAAGTGATATTTTTCCTTAAAAAAAACTTTTAAAAAGTACTATTTTTCTCAGTGAATCCGGGATATTCCTAAAAATTCAGCCCAGCCAGGAATTTTCACTTTTTTGTACTTTGGACTTGTAACAAGCCCTTTAAGAAATGGCCATTTTTCAAACAATACTAAAAAATCCAAATTCGTCAAAAAATTTGCAAAATGACCAATTTTATCATAAAGGCCAACATGAATCAGGTTTTGGATATTCCAATCAATTTTTTAGTTTATTAAAGGAACTTATATATTAAAAAACTTACATAAAAGTGAT